>JAJGRW010000240.1:23025-90844 GCA_025461045.1 Carex parvula | reverse complement strand
CTCTGGCGTGGCAATGGAACTGGGGTTTTGAGGTACTACCCCTCCGTCGCGCTCAATTTCTCGTTAAAGGTACAAGCATTCTTTCCTTTCTTGTGTCATTTCTTGATTTTTTTTCTTTTTTTTTTTGGTAGTTTTATTATTTGGAAAGAGTTCTGTAAATGCAATTAGATGCCAGCATTGCTACTAGACTCCTTTATTTAAGGAGATTTTGCTTATGAAGATGACAAATCTTGTTTATATGTACTTCCAATTTTGAAACACTTCTTGATTCCAAATCTCAAATAATTAGTTTAGGTTATTGAATTTCTTAGCTAATGTGGGAAATGGGTCTGATATAAGATATGGAATTTGAGGGAACAAAATTTCAACTTTTGTTTCTCTCTATAATGAATTTTGTAATTGGGGTTTCATACTATGAATCATTGAGATTAACGATTGTATATTCTAAATTAATGAAAAAGATAAGTAATAGATGCTCCAAAAAATAGATACAACTGGTTGACTTCTGTTGATTGAAAAAACAAATCTAGAGAAGATGTATGTCAATTGGCCTTAAAAGAAAAGAAAAAAAAAAATGGAGTAAGCAAATCAAACTTTGACACGGCATGCAAATGCCGCCAAATATAATCATTGGTCTTTACTTCCGGCCTTTTATTGGAATAAATTAATGCACTAATTTATGTAAAATGGATAGAAAAATTGTCGTATTCCCTATTTAAAGGAAAATATTGTCGTATGTGCCAGTTGTTCCACGTGATTGGTACTGGTAATGTTACTACTGTTAAGCTTACAAGTGCAAACTAACATGGTACACAATGTAATTTTGTACTTTTTCTTCGACCATTAAATACAAATTCCAAAATATTGCTACAAGAATATGATGCGCACCCACTAATCCAGGAAATCTCATAATAATGGTGTGGTTTTGGGTTTTTTTATTGAAGAAATTGGGGAAGTTCATGTTAGATATTTACCATGTTTCAGAAGAGACATGTAAGATATTTCTATTTCTGCATTCAGTTCATCTCAAAATCTAAGTGGTAGCTGAGTCATCATTTATCATTTTTTCTATTTCCGCATGTGCTGATAACATAATTATTTTGTACCAGGATTTGTATCGGTCGATTCTAAGAGGTAGTGAAAATCAGAAAGATACGGCCAATGGACATCAATGCAGCAACAAACTTCATAGCAGGTGCAGGTGCCGGTTGCACAACGCTCGTGATAATATACCCATTAGACATAGCCCATACCCGTTTAGCTGCTGACGTAGGTAATACTGGGTCCCGCCAGTTCAAAGGCATAACTCACTTTCTCCAAACCATCTACCGAAAGGACGGTATCCAGGCGTGTATCAGGGCCTACCGGCCTCGCTACACGGTATGGTGGTGCACCGTGGTTTATATTTCGGTGGCTTTGACACTGTTAAAGATACAGTTATGCCTGAGGAGTCGCCTCTTTGGCAGAGGTGGGCTGCAGCTCAAGTGGTCACTTCTACTGCCGGCTTGGTATCTTATCCTCTTGATACAGTACGAAGGAGGATGATGATGCAGTCTGGATTGGAGACTCCATTTTATACCGGTACAATGGATTGCTGGAGAAAGATCTATAAGAGGGAAGGCATTGGTTCATTTTACCGTGGCGCAATGTCCAAACATGTTTAGGAGCACTGGTGCTGCTGCTATTTTGGTGTTATATGATGAGGTGAAGAAGTTTATGAATTGGGGGGGTTGTGATAGATCACAAAAGAGCCTCAGACTTGGATCCTCTGATGATCAATTGTAAAAATAAAAGTTTAGCCACGGTTTTATTGTGGTTACCCAAACAGGGAAAGGGGCTTAAATTCTCTGACTTGCAGCAACAGTTGATTAGAGTTTCAAAGAGTTGGTAGGTTTTAGAGAGGCAATAGAAAAGGTATAGAAACTGATCATTTTGTGACCGAGAAATTTAAACAATTTTTTGTATTAGAAGAAGCCTTCAGAAATACAGAAGCAAAATGTGATTTTTGTGATTTTGAATTTGGTTTCAATTGAAGTTGGAGTCTGTATCTCCCCGGTGCTGAGGTGCAATTTATAGAAATGGACGGCCCATATTAATCCGGCCGGGTACAAACTCTAAACTCAAACCAGTGTCTATTATAGGGGTCTGTTTTGAGATTCGTGCCAAGTAAAAGAACAGTCTGGATTATAAATGCACCTCAGGTACCGGGGGACCCCGAATTCTTGAAGTGTGCCCTCTTTATCCGCAGCGTTTAGAATTCTCAAACACGTCTGTTTGATTGATCAGAAGTTCATTTTGTTAAGTTTTCTAAACCTTAGAAAAACTGGATGCTGCCACATGAGGCCCAATAATATGAAAACATCGACTTACAGCTTAAGGGCTCAAAGAAAGATATTTCGCACCAAGTGAATACTAAGCACTATTATCAATAATAGGTTCAGATACCTGAAATTCTCAAGCAAAGCGCAAATCTACGAACATTGCAAGGTAAACTCGATCCCATTAAACCGCAGTTCAAAGTCCAAGTATCATGCAGATCCAACTGTACAAAATGGTTTTACAACACAACGTCCTGAATATTTAACTATTAGTACTGAACTGGAGCTCCTCAATTTAAAACTTGACTGGGTTTCTTTCCTGAAATTGGAGTTGGCTAATATGACGATCATATAAATAACATGTCCAAAATAACGACCTTAAATAACATGCCCATCATAAGTATATAACTTTTAAACCAGGAAACAAAACTTTTTTGAACAAAATAGTTCATAGCATAACATATAGCAAGAGCCGAGATGAGCCCAAAAAAACTCAATAGAAGGGCACACCAAAGTGCTTTCCATACCCCTCGCCCCCACAAACCAATCATGACCCCGAAAAGAAAAAAAATAATCTAACGACTGGCAAATACTATAGCAGTACTAGTAACTAGACAAACAGCAGAGATATCCCTACAGCACAGATAATAAATCCAACACAAGCCACACGCCAACAAATACAAGCACTCTTTGATCCCAGTGCTCTTAAAGCTTTCATGAATACTCAACAAATAATCTCTCCCCTTCCATCTCTTACTGTTGCTTGCATTCAGCTGGCCGCTCCACCTGACCATCAGGACCCACAACACCTGCCCCACCCTTCTGTTTTATTTCCAAAAAGACAATATATCTTAGTTAATATAACAAGAAGGACAACACACACTACACTAAGATTGACATGATTATTATACCAAGACCTTCTTGCGGGATGATTTGGGCTTTTCATCTTCATCATCTTCATCATCATCCTCGTCATCATCCTCATCATCCTCGTCGTCGTCATCATCATCCTCATCCTCATCCTCATCATCATCCTCATCGACAAGGGCCTCAAACTCATCATCCTGTACCGCCTCTCCAGTGTACCAGGATACTGCATGGGGAATAATCTTGTCTCTTATTGTTGACCTGTTATTAGGGGGGGAAAATGTCACCTTACAAAACCATACTATGAGAATAAAGGATGATACAAAAAAATTTTATGATACAAGATGCAAAGCAATTTACCCAATGTCATAATCCTGCTCCATCTGGTTCTGCAGCTGCTCAGGCCTATTATAAACAAGAAAAAAAGGAGGGGAAGGTGAGAATAAATACCATACAACAATTGGAAGTGATAAGATAACAAAATTAGTTAAAAATATCATACAGTGTCCTCATCAATTTCTTCTTCGTCTTCAGGGACCTGGGGAGGGTTGAAGAAGTTGAAGAAGCTCTCACAATCTTCGGTTTTTGTAATCGGCTTGGCGTTCTTAGAACCCTTCTTTGGCTTCTTCTTCAGAATTTTTTGGGTCAGGCATTTTCCTGGATACCACTCTATCTCAGTCCTACAATCCAAAAAAAATAAAATAAAACAGAACTATCATTAAAATACACTGCATCATGAAAGTAACCAACTGCTGGTCTCAATATAATCTTCTCTTTTATTCTTTCCCTTTGTTAGCTATTTGAAAACTAAATGCAGTGAGCAAATACACAAAATAATTCACCAATTGCAACTAATTAATTCATTCATAAATATTGTACAGAACGTGTGTGTGGAGAGAGAGAGAGAGGGACTAACCCAATGGCTTTCTCAAGGATGGGTTCATCTTCATCGATCATGTGATAGGTTTTGGTGAGAACTGTGTTCTTGAAGAAAGGATTGGCATCGAAATAGAATTCAAGTTTGAATCCCTTGGGATTGTCAATTCTGAACCATTTTATATCCTTCAAAAATTTCAAGGCCGGCTCGTCCCTCTCTTGAATCTGACCAACAAAAGTTAAGCATGTAAGAGTTAAGCATTTAAGTGGAAATAGCAAAGAGAAATTACTCTGAAAATCAACATTGCAAGCTGAATTTTCAGCCCGCAAATAATATTATGATATGTTAATCATATCAAAAGATGTGGATCGAACTAAACAACTGACGTCGAACGCATTTATACTAAAAAAATGGAACAAGAAAAAATGACTACCCTTACCTCTTCAACGAGTACTTCATTATTCTTCATAGCAGTGAGCCAGAAATTAGGTACTCCATTCTCAGTAGTTGGTACCACAGCTGCTTTATCATCAGCCAGAGTTTCCTCTGTGCTTTCCTTAGGAGCACCTTCAACTTCAATCTCCCCATTCACAATTTGATATCTCTGCCCATTGAGGAGAAACAAATTAATTAGCTCATGTTCTATGAACTCACTCCTGTGTTATACATCTATAGTAGCAATGAAAGACAAACAGCCTTTATTATAAACATGTTTTGAATAAATCATGACAGAAAAAAATACACCGTGTGAGACCTAACAATTGTGAGCCAAAATAAAATTGTTGAAAGTCCTACGCATGAAAAGATTATACATCACATGCATATGTTTATACTGAAGCTCATTCGTGCGACAAATAACACCAACTTGTTCAAAATAAACTAACAATAGAAAAGATATTTGGAAATGGTCAAAAAGCACAAACATTATATAAAGTCATAATATAGTTAAGATATCTGTGTTCATCATTTTAATTGGCTTCTGAAGATGGTAGTGATATTATAAACAGATTACAGGAGGATTTCTAAACAAACTTGATGATCTCCTAAAGATGATGATAATTATAAACAGGTCAGATGAGGAATTTCTAAAAAATATTTTGTGATAAGAAAAGATGTACAACATCCACCATAAGAGTAAACATTTGGAATCGTCATTTTAATTATCTCCTAAAGATGGTTGTGATAATAATCACAGGAGGAATTTCTGAAAAAATTTAAATCTCTCCTAAAGATGGTAGTGATAATGATCACAGGAGGAATTTCTGAAAAAAATTTAAATATCTCTTAAACATGGTAGTGGTAATTATCACAGGAGGAGTTTCTAAAAAAAAGAATTAGCGATAATAAATGAAGTAAGACATTCACCTTAGAGTAAAGGGGTTCATAGAACTTCTGGTACTTGGCCTCAAGAGCTGCCCTTTCTTCAAAAAATTTGGCCTCTAACTCGTCATGTTCACTCTGTAAAAAAAACAAATTGCTTATGTGAGAACTTGACAAATCAACATTTATAAAAAAATCCTTTTCACTTTCTCCCTTCACAGGAACCAAATACATAGTTAAAAGAATGTCGGTCAGAAACCTAGCCAGGAAGAAATGCTTGGCATCTTATGATCTTAACCATAGAAAACTATATATTAACATAACCTTATGGAAAGAGATAACACCCGGACATTTTAAAACTAACATGTCGTACTAGCCCCTACAAGGGAGAATAATAGTACCTGAATCTCTCTCAAAGCCTCAACCCGCTTCCTTACAGGAGGGGAGAGTGTTTCTAGCATATTAGCGTGTTGCCCTGCTAACCCTTGCAACTTATTCTGCAATAATACACCACAAATCAGTAAAAAATAGCCCAAAATTGCCAATATTCAACAAAACAGCACAAGGAATGCTTCTCCTGTCAAAAAGATTAGAGCTTTAAAGTACGGACTATGCCCAATGATAGAAATTTACCTTGAGAGCATCAACCAAACCCGCTCTGTCGTGTGCGCTCAACGCTGTACGATTACAAATAAAAGAAAGTCAGAGAGAAAAGAAAAAATGACAGCATAAAATCACTAATCCTTGTTAGGAGACTACTAATTCGAAAAACGAAAAAAAAAACATTAATCTTTAGGAACTCGGAGAGAAAGAGAGAGGAAGGAGAGATACCGGCGCTGAGATCGGAGAGGCTAAGGGTTTCCTTGTTCTCGCTCATGGTGGCTCTAGGGTTTCTCTAGGGTTTTGCAGGAGAACAAATAGGGAGAAAGAGGTAGCGGCGAGATAAGAGAAACCCTAGCTCTTAGCGGGATTGGGTAGAGAGAGAGAACGATAGAAAAATAGGACAGCGCGTGTATTATTTATTTATATTAAACTTAAAAGGCCTTAAAGGAACCAGGAAAAGACGCGGCATTCTTAGTGGACCGGGTGTATTCAGTTACTGGGGTGTTAACTCATTTTGTGTCTTGTCGTGTTTAACGTCAACAGAGTGTAGCGGGTCATAAAACGTTTAAAATACCCGCTACATAAATGTATTATATTGTACAGGACCACGACAGTTTGTATGGAATTCCGGAATGGCGGGGCGCGGTCGGATTTGGAAAATTTTGGATTTTGCTTCGTGCTTTAGCGGTATAATCACTTCGTAAAATTATTTAAATGGACATGGACCACATTAATAAGAACCTGAAATATGGAATGAGTTCCCATTTTGTTTAACGGGACCCGCTTTCATAGCAACAAAAAACATTCAAAGTGATGATCCGAGTGTAGGTGATATATTTCCCTAGACCGAGTTGTTGATCGGAAGGAGATATTTGGACGAACCTCGACTTTTAACCTTGCAAAGTTCGGAAATAAATTCCATACATGCGAAAGCAACATTTACGTTGAGAAAACTTTTTCAATGTTTTTTGTCATAGATTCCTAGTAAAAACAGAAAAGATTGATTGATGCCTTCACTACACTTCGGAGAAAGATGTAACAGTCGATCTAATATTGTATTTGATATTATTAGCCGATCTA
Source organism: Carex parvula (assembly GCA_025461045.1). NCBI lineage: Eukaryota > Viridiplantae > Streptophyta > Magnoliopsida > Poales > Cyperaceae > Carex > Carex parvula. The sequence continues at coordinate 83,779 of JAJGRW010000240.1, read as the reverse complement.
AATATTGATAAAATTTATTGTATCTTCTATATTTATAATTTTCACAAGTAGTTCATTAATAATTTAAAGTTGCATATTTTTCAACTGCACATTTTCTAATAAATACACACATCGCCAAATAATTCTTAATATATGTGAATTATTCACTTTAATTAATTAATTATATGACATTATACAATTTATAATTATATTACATATTAGTCCAGCGTTGAATTATATAATTAAACAAATAATTCATTAACGTTTCAATATAATATACAAAGACATCTTGGTATTTGAATATAACATTTAGATTGATCACCCCATTTTAGTTTTTCTTTGCTCGAAATTATTTCATCTAACTATCGAATTTCATAGCTATTCGTGTTATTAAATGCAAACTTCATGTAAGATGTCGTGCATTAATTGCAACAATATAATTTAATTGTTTGGCAAAACGCATTAGATTTAATTATTTATATTTTATTTTCGTAATTAATCATTCTTATTGAATTCTACTTTCTAAAACGGAGTTTGGTGGTATAAAGAAAAGTCCTGAAAATAATAATAACAAATTGACATTAATAACAGCAACCACTAAATAATAATAGACTAGTACAAAAATAACAAAACCAAAACAATATTTGATATGATTTTTAGACATATCGACTAATAATATAATTATCGAAGCATATCGTAACAAAAAAAAAAAGATTGGATCTGATCTGTTCTGGTAAATCTGTTTTGATTATGGTAAATTTATTCTATGACTGATCTGAATTCTGTGAACTTTCAGTGAGTTGGTTTGTGTTTTGATCATTTACAGTGACATCTGCAGGGGCGGATGATAGTTCAAGCTGGGGTGCTAAGCCACTTTAAGTTTTCAAAATTTTATTATCAAGTATCTAAAATTCTTACTAATTTGTCTTTTTTATATGTATTAGCACCTTCAATAATACTAACAAATTAAAAGGCTTGAACGTAAATTTTAAAAATCAAAATCACTGGACTATGTATTTTATTTGGACATTTCAATTTCGGTGTTTGTGCAGTGAAAAAAAGAAAATAGATCCTTCCAATTTGAAAAGGTCGTACCCATATAGAAAAAACAATACCCGATCCAATCTTGTGTTATATTGTGTTATGCATTTTGTTATTAAAAAAAATAAAGATATTGTTTAGCACCCCCTATACTCAAATTCTAGTTCCGCCTCTGGACATCTGAGGGGTTGATCAATGCACCAAAACCCAAGCATATTGTGTTTGTCACACTATCTTGAAGGTCTGAAAAATTGTCCCAAATTCAATGTAATTACTGCAAGAATTTGGGACACGTTCACTAGTAGAAAATGTACATATAGTATCGCCCCATCAGGATCGGACTTGACAAAAATGTGATACTAATACTTTTAGGATCGGACAAATAGTATTAACCGATCTTGAAAATATGTATCAGGATCGGTTATCAATAAAGAACCGTTCCAGATAGTCCATGACTATTAAGAACGGTTATTAATAAACGACCGTTCCTGATAGTGGCTAATCAGGAACGGCTTTTTAAATTACCCGATTCTAATATATTTTTGTCAGAGTCGGTGCCGACTCTGATATTATAAAATTCTAAAATTAACATCCAACTCCTTTTTACAGCCGATCCAGATTTTTAACAGCTGTCCACCACCTTCATTTCTCTATGTTTCAACAGCTGTCCACAACTCGTTTTTGGTTCTCTCCTCCTCCATAGCTCAAACCCTAGCCGCTTCAGATCCACCTCCTCTCCTTCAGGTATTTTTATTTTTATTGACGCTCAAACCCTAGCCGCTCAAACTCGTTTTTTGTCTAGCCGCTTCAGCCATGACTTTGGTATGACAAAAGTTTTATAGTTGTTTCCAATTATAATTTAAAATCTGATAGCTCTTGTTCTGACTCTTGAATTTTATGTTCATTTTATCAGGAATCTCATCTTGTAGAAAATTACCAACAAAAGTTATCACTCCGTTAGAAGTCATCAAAGTTTGTACTTGGTGAGTGGCTTATCTTATTCATAAGCTCATTTTATTCAAAAAAAAAGTGAACTGACATTACTTTTTTTTTCTTTTTGCCTCTTAATCGAGTAATTGGAGATGGAAGCATACAAGGAAATGGACAAACGATCAGATTTTGAAGAAGAGTTTGTATTCTTGATTTAGATGACTTTGTTTAGGTTTGTTTTGATATTTTATTAATATTTTGACTGATTCTGGATGTATGAAATTGTGAGTGTTGAATAATAATCGGATACTTTGATTTTGTAAATTTGATACTTTGATTTTTGTATTATTTAATTAGTCATATTTTGAATTTTTGATATAATAGTATGATTAATTGGAATTGTTGAGTGTTGATTATTTGTGGCAGCCACACTACAAAATAATTCTCAAAAAAAAAAAAGAATCAAGGTCGGCTATTAAAGTAAACAGGGTCGGATATTATATTCTCTAATATTTAAAAATAATAAATAAATTGAATCAGGATCAGGTATTAATAAGTGGCTGACCTTGATGGTTCCATTCAGGATCGGCTTTATGCCCATGTTCGACCTTGATGGTTATATTCTGGATCGGTTGTATGTCCGATCCTAATTTCTTTCGTTTTCAATATCGCTTGGATCAACGACGCACTCAAATCCGATCCTGATGACTTAATTTGACCGTTCCTAATTATTATTTCTCCACTAGTGGTGATCAAAGATTGCCGACAACCCTCCTCAAATAACATGAGAGCCAAACAGAAAGCAAATAACTATCCAAACCAGAATATTGCAGCCGGTCCGTCACAATTTTCACAAGCAAAAGATCTCCAAAACCTACTTCGTAAGGTACTCATTAGCGGGGATCAAAAGCCTGTGACCACTCCTCTGCAGTCTTCAAAGCTTCTCAGTGCTGATGATGTTCGGAATATGATTTGGCCGGTGATCAGAGTCAAAATAATGATGATTTACGTAGAATTTTGGCTTAGATTTTGCATATTTTCTCACACTTATGTTTAATTTATTAGAGAAAAAGACTACTGTCACCCTTCTTTATGTTTTATTACAGAAAACAGGTTTTGGGACTATTTTACACCAAATGGAGCTAGAATCGGGTCAATCGGATCAGCGACGCTCATCGACTAAGTCTCTGTTACGGTCCGTATTACTTGATACGGACAAGGCCTAGCACAGACCAGAAGATAGTGCTAGAAGCATTAAACCCTTACCGTCAAGGTCCTAATACGGTCCGTATCCAAAGGCGACCCCTGGGGAATAATTGCCGACAGCTGTTTCCAGATCAGTTTCTTAGCCCCTACTCAACCTCTAGACGTCCCTCCACTCCTATATAAGGCCCCTGGGCAGAAGGAATAGTTATCTTTGTAATTAGGGTTAGATTTGATTAAAGTGAGAAGAGAGGAGTACTTGTAACAATGCCATTCCGCGGCTAAGTTCCTTTTCTTAGGGCTAGGCAGTAAATCTTGTTACTCTTGATGTTTTGATATATATTTCTGTTGATTATGATTTCTTGTTGTTGAATCGAAATACTTTTGTGATTTACTATCTCTTCATCTAACTTCAATGATCTAGTTTGAGTCCGTTAGGGTAGTGACAGTATTTTAATGGTAAGAGAAACTATTTGTATGAATTAGCCTCGTTGAGATTTATTAGGTTTATGTGAAAAAAACCTTAGCGAGGAAACCATAAACCAGACCAACAAAATGCGTACCAAATTCCATCACATGCGTAAAGAAAATCGCAGTGATCTGTGTAGTAATTTGGGGTACTTAAGAGATCAGACATTTGCGTAAGGAAAATCGCAGTGTCCTATGTAGAATCTCCGTGAAAGATCTGTCATTCTTGCGTAATATAAATCGCAATGACCTATGTGGTGTTTCATTAAACATTAACAGGAAATCAGACGCAACAGGAATATATTATCAAGGCGGATTGAGTAGCAATGGTGTGCCGAAACCCTAGGAATTCTCATCTCTATCTTTATTTTAATTACTTTTAATTGCTTTCTAATTTACATTGATCACAATAACATCTCTCAATTTTCAGATTTCGTCTAGCCTTTCGAAAGATTGCAATTCGATCGCTCAAAGCACTGAACCAATATTCCCTAGTGGATCGACCTCGAATATACTACTCGATAGGATTGTGCGCTTGCAGTCCGATCCGATAGCATTTTCGAGTTTATAAATATTAAAAGAAATATTGCTCTCTTTTGAGTGATCAGCCGGCTCCCTACAACCCTAGTCCAGGTACGAGAAATGGTAACTGGTTTTTAGATTCTGGTGCCTCAAATCACATGACCTACAACCACATGATTTTGAGTCATTCAAAACTAATAAACTCTCCACGTGTTTTTCACACTGATGTGTTAGTGTTGTGATCTAGAAGCTAATCATAGGATGATTGTTTTCTAAGTTTTGTTCATGTAATTGGATGATATGTTTATCATTTTGTTCCTTAAGTATGTTATTACTTATAGATCATTCGGGTTGAGGACCTGGAATTGTGGAACTCTATACAGGAGTTAATAAATACTCTAAAGTGTCCCTAGTCTTGGTAATTAACAAGGAACATTAATTACCAGTATAAGATTAGCATTTGGATTAGATGATGATCATGTTCTGCAGATCATATGACAAGGGGTTGTCAATCTAATCAAATGGATACCTGATGGAGATCAGGAGATTGGACGTGACCAAAATAAAACATTTAATATGGATTGTGTTTGTGTCATTAATGTTTTATTTGTGTCTTGAATTCTAAGGTATGAGATGATTATTTCTCTCACATGAGAATACATATTCGTGGGTATTATCCAGTCGCTGTCAGTAACTGACAGTTATACAGATTCTATCTTAGTATGTATCTCTGCATGTGGAGGGATAGTAATTATCAAAAATACCAATGTCCCTCATGTAAATGAGTGATGATATCACTGGGTCCCTTGATGAAATAATACAAGTATGTGCACATATGATTAAGGAGTTAATCATAATTACTGAATTATTTTGAAATCAAGAAACGAGTGGATTTGCAAGGATGACACATTCCTACCTTGGATCTATTCATGATATCATAAGACATGGAATTGACACGAGGCAATTGTTGCTTAGGTATCGTGATACAGTATGGTACTTATCATCTGTGTTATTTGGGTAACTACAATGTATATTTCTAGGTGCCGCTTGTAGTTTATCGAATCGAAAGGAGTTTCAGATTTCATTGCCATTTGACATAGATCCCACAGGGTCACACTAATAAGAAGTTAATTAGAAATGCTCATTAATTTATTTGACATATATGACATGATAAATAAATTGGTTTCTTCACCAGAACATGAGAAATATAATTATTTGAAATAATTATATGATACTACAATTAATTAGATTAATTGTATTAATTCAAATAAGAAAAAATAGAACTTGGCCCAATAAACAAAGGCCAATGGCTGTTCTTAATTGTGGCCCATGTTTGTGAATTGTTTTCTTAATAACTACCACGTTTTCTGAAAACTGCTGCACAGTATTTCTTATTTTGACCATATCTCCCTCATAGGAAGTCAGTTTTGAGTGTTTTATATTTTTTTAGAAAGGTAAGAGAAAGATCTAGAACTTTGCCTCTCTGGAGGAAAGCCAAAATCGAATTAAATCGTGATAAAAAACATGGTAGAACGCGGTGGTTAATTTGGACCGCTATATTCTGAAAACTGCCGCACACGTTTCTTATTTTGATCATATTTCGCTCATTCGATGTCAGTTTTGGGAGTTCTATATCTTTCTGGAAAGGTAAGAGAAAGATCTAGAACTTTGTCGCTCTGGGGAGAAGCCAAATTCAAATTAGATCATAGTCAAAAACGTGGAAGAACGTGGGGATAGTTTTGGAAACTGAATTCACATTCCTCATTTGCTATATATACTTTCCCTCTCATTCCTTTTGAGAGTGATTTCATTTTTAGAGAGAAAAAAAGTTCTACCAAGAACTCTGTCTTTCTCTTTTATTTTATATCTCATGTGTTGAGAACCCACAAACCCTAATAAAAGATCAAGATCTAGTTCTCTTGAAGGATAGGGATTAAGGAGTAACCAAATTAGTACTCGCTAGCAAGAGGAATATTTGGTTTCTAATTAATTTCTTGATGGATACCGTGGAGGACTTCTACTTTGGAGTCTCATCTTAGTGCAATGTATTCTAGGTGACACACGCATTAACTACCAAGGCGCTGCAAGGCATCAACCACCATTAGCATCAATAAGGAGGTGGAGGCTACAACCCTACATCTCAAGGACCTTCCTTTCTTGTTTGGAGACAAGAAACAAAATGTATGATGTTTGATAATTTGAAAATTTGAAAATTAATTTTGGTTTGATTTCAATCGCACATGATGATATCTTTTGGTATTTTTCTTGTCAAATATTTTGAAATTCCGCTGCCTTAAGTACCATAAAACCCAACATGCTGATGGATCACATGTTATTGCTACTCACTCTGGATCTATTAAAGCAAAGAGGTTATTTGTGTCAGATGTCAGAAGAGGGCAAACAAAATTTCAAAAAGAGAGAACCATGCCATATTTACAAAAAGAGGGCAAGCAAAGAGGTTAATCTAAATTTAACCATATTTACAAATTAGAATTCAGAAGAGGGCAAACAAAATTTCAAAAAGAGAGAAAGGATAAAGTTGATCCAGACCTATAAATTTCCATAAAAAGTTCAAAATCTGAAAAGAACACGAAGAGAACCATGCCGCTCCGAAACTGCAACGTAAGAAGACGTAGTACTACCGGAACTGACCGCAATTATTTAAATATTATATAATTCTTGCACACTTTCTAGTCATGAATGTTTAAGACATTATATTTTTTTTATTTTGTTATTTTTATGATTTAATGTATTTTATATTCTAGTTTGGGGTCAAATGGTTATATTCCGAGTAAGATAAACAATCCTCGTATAACTGAAGATCGATAGATATCTATGCCAAAGTAATAATTTAAAACTTAAATCTTTAAGTGGAATATGTGTGTATTCATGAATGTTACCATGTTAAATCTTCTTAGAGTGAGACTATGGTACATTGCAATGTGTAGATCGGTCCGTGCTTCGATTTATATATCCGTTTTCAATATTCAAATAATCAATCTGAACCGATCAATATTATTATCACATGAAAATATACCTGGAGATCAAATTTTATATTTTTTGGAATTCTTTTTACTATTTTTTAGGTGAGAAGAAAATCATTAATCTCGAATGGTCTAGAATTTTTAGATAAGTGATTTTCTAATTGTCTAAAAATATAATAAAGAAATTTCTAAAAAATAAAATTTAATCTACAAGTATATTTTTATGTGATAATAATGAGTCTTTTTCTGTTTCCTCGAGAACTCTCTCTCTCTCTTATCTAAATGGATAAATAAGAAAGAAAATCTGAATTAGATTTGATTTGATACCCTAAGTCTTGGGGACCAATCCGCTTTACATAAGACGTGACAATCGATCTGATATTGGATCTGACATAATTAGTCGATCTAATATTAGATTGCTAAAATTTGTTGTATCTTTTATATTTACAACTTCCATAATTACTCCATCAATAATTAGAAGTTGTGTTTTTTTTATCTACATGTTTACGGACCATATTCTAATAAATACAGACATTGCCAAATAATTCTTAATCTGAATTGATCACTTTAATTGATTAATTATATAACAATATACAATTCATAATTAAATTATATATTCTATGATCCAACAAGTGATTCATCCACGTTTCAATGTGACATATAAAGACATCTTAGTATTTTGAATGTAACTTTAATATTAATCACCCCATTTTATTTTGTTTTCTGTTCGATGCTATTTCATGAGCATCTCCATTCCAGCAAATGTTTAGCAATTAATTTGAGTCATGTCACTGAGTTTAGCAATTAAAGGGATTCTTAATTTCTAAATCACTCCATCTCATAAATTTAATTAGAGTTGCTTTTAAAGCAAACTTGCTAATTTAAAAACTGTAGTACATCTCAGCAATTATATTAACAATTAACACATCAGATTAGCAATTTAAAAGAAATCACCATTGTAGATGCTCTAAAGAATTGCTTTAAAGCAAACTTGTTAATTTAAAAACTGTGATACATCCCATCAATTATATTAACAATTAACACATCAGATTAGTAATTTAAAAGAAATCACAGTTGTAAGTAACTATCAAATTTCATAGCTATTTAAGTCCTTAGAGAAGTTGTATGTTATAAATGCCGAGTCCTTTTAAGATGTCGTGCATTGCAATAATTAAAGGCAAGCTCTTTTTAATTGTGTTTGGCAACACGCGTTAGTTATAATTAGTAATTACTTCTGTTTTATTTTCGCAGTTAATCATTCTTTATTTAATTCTACTTTCTAAAATGGGGTTTGATGGTTTAAATAAAATGTCATGAAAATAATAATAATAATAATAATAATAAATTGACATTAACAATAACCTCCCATTTGTATTTTACACTGCTGATAGATCAATTGTTATTGCTACTCACTGTAGATCTATTAAAAAAGAGTGGTCATCCGTGTCAAAGAGTCATGTATATTCCAAAGTTATCTACAAATTTACTGTTTGTCGGACAACTTTGTGAATCCAATATGACTGTTATATTCAATATTTTCTTATTGTGTTGGAGATTAGGAGAGGACATAAAAATGGTCGTCTGTATCAGCTAGACGAACTTCATGTTCTAGTTCAACCTCATGTGTCTTCAACCGAACAAATCGCACATCTTTTCACCAAATTTTACTTACGAAGTCGCTTTGAATATCTTGTCTCCAAACTTCAAATGCAAACTTCTCCGATCATTAATTAGCTTGTGTTAGTAGACTTTGATCTTGTGAATGAAATTTGTCATGGGTTATATCACGGCATGTCATGTCAATTAGACGACGTATTTATTTATGTGATATATTTTTTTTCAATCAAAAATAGTTTGTCACGGTATTTCATACAAACTGATTTGATAAAATTATGTCATGTTACACGACAATTTATGCGGTCAAATTTTCTAACATTATTTTTTTTATTTTTTAATATTTTTTTCTACGAACTAATTTAAAATCTGAAATACGTGGTGATCCCGACATAATATGATCATTTACGTGACATGACTGTGATATAAATTAATCATATCACTTCACGTTATACATTATACGAAAAATTTCATTTACTACGTATTTATTTCCGTACTTTTGCGTTTTACCCTACTGCCTTTTCTTAATTCAGAAAAAGATACCAAATAGAGAATTCAAATATTTCAAACTATATATTTTTTGTTGTAAATATTGAATTGGGTTTGATTTGATACATGCTATACTATTTTTATTTTTATGATCCGAATGATATTAGAGGAGGGATCAAGTTACAACAAATTTGAGTTACAATAAAGTTACAACAACCATTTTTTTCATTTTCAAAGTCCAAATCGTCGATCCAAACCGTTCAACATGATTATCTAAATAAAATATGCTTGCATATCAAATTTTACATTTTTTTAAATTTTTTTACTATTTATTAAGATGGGTACAAAATTCAATGGTCTGAATATGACTATTTTTTGTAAAATACTTAATAAATAGTAAACAAATTCAAAAAAATGTAAAATTTGATCTGCAAGCACATTTTATTGTGGAGATCATATTGAACGGTTTGGATTGACGATTTGGACTTTGAAAATGAAAAAAATAGTTGTTGTAACTCAAATTTGTTGTAACTTGATTCCGCCTCGTGATATTAATATTAAATATTTTTAGATATAGGAATTTGGTACTCTTTTTGCCTTTAAAATTTATAAACCTTCGTACTCAAAGAATAGGTTAGTTGCAAGCGCACAACCTATCGATTGTAGTATTAAGGTGTCGATCCGCAGGGAGAAAGGGAAACACTAATTTTTAATAAAGAAAATTACTTCTAAAACAAAAGAATAAAAGTAAATGGGGGGGGGGGGGGGTTTGTTCTAAAATCCTAAGGTTGGGTTCAATACCCGAAAGAGAGGAGTTTCAAACAATAAATGTAAATAAAATAAAGGAAAGAAAGATTGGTTTGATTTCAAGTTTAAGGAGATCTAGGGGTATTCGGTCTACAATTCCTTGCTAATTCTATTTATTCGGTTTGTTTAAATTCATGTTTGATTTGATGAGGTTTCTAACCTATGTTAGCCTTTGGAACAAATATTAATACGACTACTTTGCGCTCTATGAATTAATGTGCCTCGAATTCTAGGGCTGTCACTAACCTAGAGGGATATTTAATCTCATGCTACAAAGCATATATCGATATTTGTTCTAAGGTGTCCTAATTAGGATTTGCCTTCTCCTTTCGGTCCTTCACCAAAATCCTAACCTTAATTTCTATAGTTCCGGATTGGATATCAAAGTACGGTCGCTTCTAACCCAATCCTAAGGTGTGTCTTTATGGTTTCAATTAGTAGTCTCCTCATGACCAATGCCGGAATTTAATAAATTTAAAGCGGAAAGACACGATCAACGCGATTTCAAAACTACTTCAATTCAATAAACCCTAACCAGGTGAACTCAAAGGAACGAGTACTAATGAAATTCATAAAGAATAAATCACAGAAATTAACAATCAAATCCGATAACACAATCATAATAAAAACAAATATCCGAATAAGATAGAATTAAACAAGTTCATGCATTGACCTAAACCCCTAGAAAGAGAACTACTCTCTCTTGGAGAGATCCATAACAAAGATTGGCAAAAACAATAAGAAATGAGATAAAGAAATGATTACACCCTTCTTTGATCTAAAACCTCGATCTTGCCGACTCCTTGCTTGAATCTTCTTCTTCTCCTTCCTTGGAAAACCTTCTAGAATTTCTGCAAGATCTCTCTCTCTCAATATATGGAATATGGGTCAAAGAATGGATGATAATGGATATATGGTAGTGGATCCTGAGAGATGTGGTCTCCTTAACCTTATATAACATTTTCTGAACTTGGAGATCAAGTCGTTTTATTTTCGGCGCCCACTAAGCCCACTAACTTCTATATTTCTAATTCTGTGATTAATAACTTGGAGACCAAGCTATTCTAATTTTGGCGCCCACTAAGCCCACTAACTTTCCATATTTAGCAGTTTTTCAGGCTGGAGCGGCCATTGATGTGGATGTACAGAATTATATATTCCGAATTTGGATTTTGTTTCCTTCATGAAAGTTGTATATCTCTTTGGCCTGGTTCCGTCAAGCTTTGAATCACCCAAATCGGAGTTCGTATGACCAAAATATGGCCAAAATACGAACTGTGTGTCGGCTGAGTGCGTCCGCACTCGGGTCAGTGCGTCCGCACTGCGCTCGGACTTTTCTGTTTTCTGTGTCTGATGGCTTGAGTGCGTCCGCACTCTGGGTCAGTGCGTCCGCACTGGGCTCGGTTTCTCCTGTTTTGCTCTGAAATTCAAACGGGCATAACTTCTGATCCGTAACTCCGTTTTCAGTGTTCTACCACTTTTCGGAAAGCTTGCGAGAAGATCTACAATTTGCTCCATTTCCTGTAACTTAAATAGACTTCGGCAGTAACTTGATTCTTGGATATATTTCATTCTATTCTCTACTAAAATACAAGATATTTGGTGCTATTATGTGATAAAAACTAGATCGAATGTGTATATAATTTAGACCTATCAAATATATTTTGCTCCCATTTTGCTTCGAAACAAAACTCATAAATTTATAAATGATTGAAAGGTAGTTTTTTAACGATCACCCTACTATGTAAACTATAATATATTTATGTACTTTTGCATTTTTTAGAATTTTTTACTATTTTTTTAACGGGTTTGTGATTTTCTACCCATCTAAAAAATTAGTAAAAAAAATTCTACAAAATGAAAAATTAAGTTTACAAATACATGTTCATATAGAGATCATGTTGAATGGTTCGGATGGACTGTCAAGACCTTTTATCGCCCGCCCTAGCTCACTTGCCCCTAAATTAAAAATGTTTGATGTATTTGCAACCGGTTGCTTACATATATTGTTATGTTTAATCAATTATGAATTTATTTTAATTCGTACAACCACCAAAATAACAATTATTTTCAAAAAATTATCCAACGCATACTCAAATATTGATTTAAGCTGTTTCGACATGATGCATATATTTTTGACAAACAAAAATGTCAGATTTTTTTTTGTCCAAGCTCCAATTTTGATGATTTAAGTCTCTAAATAATTAGACTATGCAAACTTTCTTCTCCTATAAGTACTATAATGTTATTATATATAAAAAAAAAGTATCATAATGAAGTTATATAGAAATTTCTAAGTTATTTTTTGTAAGTTCGGATAGGAAAAAATTATATGATTCGGACTTGTCACATTGCTTGAAGAATATTCTAGATTACTGGTGTATAAAAGTTAGCCGACTTAAAAAAAATAGAAATTATAATTTAATATGTAAAGTATTAATGAAAAGAGAGGAAATATATATAGCTTGTCTAGAGCTTGTAATCGTTAAAATAGGAGTTTGAATGGAGAATATTTGATATGAATAGGTGATACTGTTGATGAGAATATTCAAACATTGGAAGTTTTTTTATAAATCATAATTAAATTTTTTTTATGAAACTAACATGATTACTTTTTTTTTTACATAAATCATAAGAACCGAAATGCCATTTCAGTCTGTTATTTTTTTTTTATTCCGGACCGAAATGTCCCGAAATGACATTTCGGTCCGGTCCCCTTTTTGGATTTTCTGTGGTACTGGTTTCACAAGTTTTCAGATGAGCCGCAACAGAAAATCCAAAAAGGAGACCGGACCGAAATAAAAAAAAATGACTGACCGAAATGCCATTCCAGTTCTTATAATTTTTGTAAAAAAAAATAATCATCTTGGTTTCGTAATTTTTTTTTTTTAATTATGATTTATAAAAAAAATTCCAAACATTGACAGTCCTAAGATAATAAGATTCCATTGAACAAATTCTGAAAATTTAAGACGCCAGCAAAGCTAGAGCCTCAAATTAATGTCCAACCTATATTTTAAAATGAGTAGGGTTTCAATACCTCATGTTTTTCATACTTCATATTTTATATCTTCGTTTTCAAAGTTCAAATTATTGATCTGAACTGTTTAACATGATATCCATACTAAAATATGCTCGAGGATTAAATTTTATAATTTTTAAAATTTGTTTACTATTTTCTAAGATAAATACAAAATTACTGTTTCTAGAACAGAAATAGTAATTTTGTATCTATCTTTAAAAATTAGTAAAAAAATTTAAAAATATAAAATTTCATATCCAATCATATTTTTAGTATGGATATCATGTTGAGCGGTTTTGATCGATAATTTAGACTTAAAAAATAAAAATATAAAAAATATGAGGTATAATGAGTTATTAAAACCCTTCTCTTTACTTAATTATTTCCGTTTATTTAATTTGTCTATGATAACACAAAAAAAAACAAATCATATGTCACCCCCGAACAAAAAGAAAATAAATCTGCTGCGATTCTCTGAGATCGCAAGTCCTTGCGATTCCAATTCCAACCGTTCACATGTTTCGAGATTCGTGCACAAAACTAACTTTTCAAAAAATTCTGAGTTTCATCATTTGACGGTTGAGATTAGAATCGCAGAATCCATGATTCCTTAGAATCGCAGCAGATTCGCTTCCGAACAAAAATGTTTGTGTCAACTGTCAAACAACGGACAACAGAAAAAAAAAAATAAAAAAATATGTCATTATCCAAAATGCCGACATTTTTATTAATATCCAAAGTTTAATACAAATTATTAATTATACCCAGAATCGGACCAATTATCGATATATACTGGCCGGCTATGTACCCTCCTTAAGCCGGCCAGAAAATGGCCGGCTATGTACCTTTTTTTTTTTTTTTTTTAAACGCCAAAAACTCTATAAAAGACCACCCCTCCCCTTCAGTTTCTTCACACATCCCGAGGCATCGCTACTACTGTTGAGGTAAATTTTTTTTTTATTATTTTTTTTATTATGTTTTATTTTATATATTAATTAATTAGTTAATTGTTTACTATTTAGTTAATTGTTTACTATTTACTTAATTGTTACTATTTAGTTAATTGTTTACTATTTACTTAATTGTTTACCATTTACTTAATTGTTTACCATTTACTTAATTGTTTACCATTTACTTAATTGTTTACCATTTACTTAATTGTTTACAATTGTTTACTATTTAGTTAATTGTTTACCATTTAGTTAATTGTTTACTATTTACTTAATTGTTTACCGTTTACTTAATTGTTTACCATTTACTTAATTGTTTACCATTTACTTAATTGTTTACCATTTACTTAATTGTTTACCATTTACTTAATTGTTTACCATTTACTTAATTCTTTACCATTTACTTAATTGTTTACCATTTACTTAATTCTTTACAATTGTTTACCATTTACTTAATTGTTTACCATTTACTTAATTGTTTACCATTTACTTAATTGTTTACCATTTACTTAATTGTTTACCATTTACTTAATTCTTTACAATTGTTTACTATTTACTTAATTGTTTACCATTTACTTAATTGTTTACCATTTACTTAATTCTTTACAATTGTTTACTATTTACTTAATTGTTTACCATTTACTTAATTCTTTACCATTTACTTAATTCTTTACCATTTACTTAATTGTTTACCATTTACTTAATTGTTTACCATTTACTTAATTCTTTACTATTTACTTAATTGTTTACCATTTACTTAATTGTTTACCAGTCAATTGTTTACTATTTAGTTACCTGACAAATGTTTACCGTTTAGTAACCTGACAATTGTTTACCATTTTCTAAAATGTAGTTTGTTTACCATGGCCTTTATTTCATTACACTATGGTGGGAAGATGCTTAATAGTGCACAAGGGACGTATTACAACAAATATGCAGCTCATTCATTAATGATTCCAGATGACATCTCACTTTTAGACCTGAAATCCATAGTTTACACACACACCGGCTACAACCCAGAAATGTGCGACCTAGAATTGGCAACCCGATATTGCCATCCCTCCAGCGGAAAATTTATGGTTGCGAAACTGGTAGATGAGAGTACGTGGAGAGGCATGTATGGTTATTTGAGGTCAGAAGGGAATTTTCTAATAGAAATATTTGTTAGAAGAGTTCCGGTAGAGCCCGGGGTTGGAAGTTCGGGCGCTGGGTCAGCGGCACCACATTATACCCCACAACCAGAAACCTACAGACGTGACTCCACCTTACTCCTCAACGAACCTGACCCAGAACGACCTCAATGAAATAACACATTTGTTTTTGTGCAGCTAAATCCGAAGTGCAATGCGTATTTAAAGAGAGTGGGCAAAGTACGTCCTAATGATGTGATGGAGCCGTCCAATTATGAGAAAATTTTTCAAACCTGTGATGGAGGATACCGGTTTGGTATCATGACAACAAACGGCTCCGAGTCACTCAACAATGTCTTCCGAACGAGTCGTAGCTTGCCTGTTTGTGCCGTAGTTGAGGATACGTTCTACACGTGCAACAGATGGTTTGTTGAGCGGCGTCAGCGAGCAATGGAATTACAAGACAAGGGACAGGTTCTTTCTGACCGGGTTTTGCAAAAGATAAAAAAACGTTGGGGGAAAGCTTCAAAAATGAAATTGGTGTGTTACACGCAGGGCCAAGGTCAGTACCAAGTTTCATCCCCAAATGAGTACGTTCCTTGCACCCGTAGCGACATGGGCAACATGGAACCCACTCACAGGGAGTTCATGTATATTGTGACGCGCGGTCCCGACAGACAAATGGAATGCACTTGCAGAGGTATTCAGTTAACTTCTATTCCGTGCGCTCATGTCTTAGCTGTTTGCCGTGACCGAAACTGGCAAGAGGACGACTTTGTTGCAGACTGGTATAAAACACCCTATCTTGTAAGTACTTGGAACTATGTGTTCATCCAATTGGCAATATGGGAGACTGGCCTCCTAACCCTGGAGACAGAATCCTTCCGAGTAGTGGTTGGATTAGGAAGGGGAGGCGAAAACACATCCGTCATGTAATGACGATGGATGAAATAGAAGGTAGACGAAGGGGACATCAGCCTCGCCGTTCCACTTCCGATAGGCAACGAAGAGGTATGTAACATTCATCCAAAATTATTTTTCTTTTCAATTTATATCAACTTACTAAGTAACACATGCAAATGCAGAGGCAAGAAACGCAGCAAATGCGGCAGAAAATGAGCGAGTAATGGCGTCGGGAAGTGGGTCCGGAGGGTCACGGCGTAGCACAGCTACGAGCCGTTTAGATGCAGCTGCTATGTATGCCGAAGCAATGGGAGAGGCGGTTAACATAGGAGGAGAGGCGGTTGGGGTGCAAGGGGAGCCATCTGTCCAACCGAGGAGGTCCACTACTAGACGCACAACAAGAGCATCTACAAGCCAAGCAGGGCCATCTGCAGCCCAGGCCGGCCCATCTACAAGCCAAGCAGCGCCATCTAGAGCCCAGGCCGGGCCATCTAGTGAGCAACCAGAGTCACCTGCTAGGCCATCTCGTAGGTCATCTTTCGCAAGTGGTTTACTTCGGGGATTTAGACGTGGTAGTAATAGGTGATTTATATGCATGTTGTAAAAATTGTGTGGACTCTATTTGCATTTTGTGTGTACTTTATTATTTTGTACGAAACTCAGAAATGAAATATTTGACTCTAATAGAAATCACCTAAAACAAAAATAATGCGGTTTAAAAAAAAAAAAAAAAAGGTACATAGCCGGCCATTTTCTGGCCGGCTTAAGGAGGGTACATAGCCGGCCATTTTATGGCCGGCTTGGGTATATATCGATAATTGGTCCGATTCTGGGTATAATTAATAATTTGTATTAAACTTTGGATATTAATAAAAATGTCGGTCCAAAATGCTCAGTGCTTGAATTCAAATCACCCAAGGTACCTAAAAATTTGAGCTTGGATCAGACCGTCTGATCTGCTTTAGCACGAGTATTAGTTATTAAACCGGTCCGTCAATTCCGCCTCGGACGGTCATGATCAAACCTCAAAATTTGAGTTACTTTCTGGATCGGAATCGAGATATCGTCAAAGACTCAAATTATAGTTTCTTTCGCGGTTATCGGCACGAAAGCAAGCAAACTCATCTCTCCACTCCATCCATGGCGACTTCTCTCTTTCTTCCCAAGCTCCATTTCCTCTCTCCAAAACCTAACCCTAACTCCAGTTTCTTGTCGAAGAAACCCCTCCCTCTTCTTCCTCCCGTCTGTGCCTCCTCCTCTCCCTCCCCCTTTCGCAACGGGACTCCACGAGAGACTGACTGCCCGGTCCCACCCGAACAGCTACCAGTGAACGAGTACCAATCGCTCGCCTCCTCTCGTCCCTTCTCTTGGGCCACTGAAGATCTCCAATTCTACATCTCACGCCTCGCCACCACTGGCGCCTCCTTTGGAATTCTTGTGGGGCTCCCGGTCGCCGCTTTCAGAACCGGATCGGTAGCAGATCCTTGGGCTGACGTCATCCACATCGCGCTGGGTGCCACGTCAGCGGGGTTACTCGCAGTCATACTTGCCGTGTTGCGAATTTACCTTGGTTGGGCTTATGTCGGAAATCGGCTACTGAGTGCTACTGTAGAGTGTATGAATCTCGACTTCAATTTAGAATTCATTTTGGCTTCCATCTTTTTCTCGTGAAATTGTCTGATGGAATACTTTCCTTTCCTTTTTTCTTTTTGTTGTTTAATTGTTGTTTGTGCAGATGAAGAGACGGGATGGTACGATGGCCAAGTAAGAATTTTGCCTTATTCTCAGGTTGCATGTTATTAGTAACAACCAACTTTATCTAAACCATTGATGAAACTCTGCATGATAGCAATTTAGCATGGAAATTTAATTTCTATAAACTTGAGCAATATTCATATAAAATTCACTGCAGGTAGTGTAATTTTATATCAATATGAAATTATATCTAATTTTTTTTTTTTGGCAGATATGGGTGAAAACACCTGAAGTTTTAGCCCGTGATCGGCTTTTAGGGTCATTTACTGTAAGATTCTCTATCTCTTCCTAAAATTTTGAGTCTTAGTTATTACTTCATATGGGAATTGGGAAGTGATATGTTAAAAATCAGCTTTATTTGATAACCATGTTAACTGACATCAAAATTTGTCCAATCCAAAACTAAATCATAGATGTGTTGTATTCATTATCGTTTTAAATTGACCTTGTATCAACTTTGGTGCTATTTAAAAATCCTTTGGGCAATGATCAAATGCCAATAAAACTAAATTGCCAGTGTATTAGATCGCTCGATGAATGACCAATGTCAAATGACACCAAATATGATGCACTACCTATTTAATTTCATTTTTTGTTTGTTGATTTTTATGTTGTTGTGTTGGTTGTCACAATTATAAATATAACCTATCCCATTATTTGAAAGGGTGGGGATTTATTTGAAACAGATTAAGTTGACAATTTTTACAACCATAAAATAACTTGGTAATTGGGTATTCCCTAGTTACTCTTTTTTATCTAATAGCTAGCACTGTTTTCTTTTTGTGCACCTAAATTCAGTACGCCTATTTGTTATGGTTTTTATCACCTCATAATCTCATATTATGGCTTGGTTTCCTTAGCTTGTATTCTTGGCACTAATTCTATACACCTATTAATTTTTTTTTTTTGGTATCAGGTAAAGCCTATACTCAACAGAGTAAAGTATACACTACTAGGTCTAGCTGTGTCATTGGTAGTTTGTGTTCTTCTTTTTGTAAATACTGAGACTTCAAAGGTCTTCAATAAAAATGCCAAGGACTTATCTGAAAATGCCAAGGAACGAGTTGTAGCCGGTACATACAGTGAAGAATCTGCAAGGTCTTTTGAGCCTGATGCTTTCTGTGGAGAACCTGATTTACCTTGAAATTATTATTCTAAAATCTCATGCTAATTAATTGCACAGGCAATGTTTTTACATAGCTGTTTCATTATATACAGCCATCCCAAGGAGGCATGTAGATGTGTATATAAAGTTATAACATGTACAGGAATTAATTTATATATTAGTGTACCTATGGAATGTATATAGTGTTTGACAGTTTCTTTTCTTTGAACGGTTGCAAAAACAAGTGTACATTAAACAAGCTCCCTATGGATTCTTATTAGTGAGGTCCCGTAACTTATTAGAATTCCTTGATAGCAATTTAAAATATAAAACAGCACGGCATTTAAATTTGTAACTTATTAGAATTCCTTGATAGCAATTTAAAGTATAAAACAGCACGGCATTTAAATTTGAGAGACGTCGTTATTTTATTTGATAAAACTACTCAAAATGGTCCTTTTATTTTTATAATCTTAACCCTGAAGCAAATCATCTGTAGCTAATTGTAGCACTAAATATCCATCCATTCATCCAATGACGCTGATATATCAGACACATGAATGGCATATTTGGGTAGTCTCTCACCCTGCTATAATGTGTTATACATATATGCACTAAATTAGTTGGTGCAGCCCTTTAAAATTCAAGTTTTAGTCCTCAGTTTATTTTTAAAAAATGAAGTCGGTTCCTGAACTTTCATTTGCATTACTTTGATTTTCAAAGGAACTGAGAGCATCTATATTCCAGCAACTCAAATGAGTTTCTAAATAACCATTAACCTCTTTCTAATCTCTTTTTAGAAATTAAGGTCTTTAAATTTTCTAACTCTCACATCTCTGAAATTAATTTTAGAGTTTCTATTAAGCCACGTCAGCAACAAATTAAAAAACAAAAATAATTTGAGCCAATCATTTGATGAGTTTATTAACAGTTTCTTAATAAGAAACTTTACTGCATAGTTTCTAAATAATAAACTCTCCCACATCCCTGAAACTAAATTAGAAACTCTAATAATATCAGAGATGTAGACGCTCTGATGTAGTCTTGACACATAAATATCAAGTTTGTCACCTAGATTTACATTTCATCACATTATTGTTAAGTCTAGATGATATTTATAGAGATACCAACCCACTTCAATTGAGATCTTTAATTAGTTTCGTATCGACAACACTATTTTTTTTTTTTTTTTGCTTAACTCTGCTTTATGTTTTTGTCAAATTTGGATTTGAAAATGTACTCTAATTTTACTTTCTTTTACAATCCTCAAGCGGCGATAATTTGACTAACTTGGTCCTTTTTGTAAAGTGAAGGGACTAATTTATTTTCTTTTTTAAAAGTTCATGGGCCAAAATGTTGTAACTAATACCAACCTGATTCTTTTGAAAAAGGATTAAAATCTGAACTTTTTATTTATTTATTATCTATTATGAATAACAAAAAAAAGAAGGAAAGACAAAAAAAAAAAAAAGGACGTCTGGTCGTTGGGCCCATGGATTGACTTCGTTCAAATCGGCCCAGCCATAACCGGCCCAACCCAACCGGGCAAACCCCAAAACCCTACTCCTCCGGTCAGGCTTTCTCCCCGCTTCACCAAGTTAGACATCAGGAAGTGAGAACTGAGAACTCTCCGCCATGTACCGGGCTATTGCTTCCCTTGCCAGGCGCTCGCATTTCAACAAACAGGTGATGCTCACGCTCTCCGATCATCTATCTTCTCCTTTTTCGGTGCCCGTTTTATCTCTTTCTCTTTTATCATGTGAAATCTCAGTGTGGAATATGCGTGCCATAGGCTGTTGCTAAGCAGGGAGTGTTATGGGTAAGGAACTATGGTGCCACAGAGATCAGTTTTGGTATTGGCGCTCGAGCCGCGATGCTTCAAGGAGTCAATGAGCTAGCTAATGCAGTCAAGGTCACCATGGGCCCCAAGGTTTTTTGTTTTCATCTCTCTCTCTCTCTCCCTTTTATATTTGAATATTTCTGTGTATGTGCCTCAAGGGGAGCTAACTGGGATGGGTACATTTTAGACTTGAGTTGCTTGCTATGGTACATTGCAAGGTTTTGTAGCGAAGGAAAGTTTAATACGGTCACTTAGTTTCAACATGATTAGGTTGTACTTGAGTGCCTTGGACTTAATTAACACCCCTCCCACTTGATTGAGCTATTTAATAACCACAAAGCAAAAAAATCTGAGGTTATTTGAGGTTAACCTCAGTCAAATAAAAAAACTTGTAAATTCTAGTGAGTAGTAAGAGGTGATTTCTTCAGTTTTCATACTTGAAGTGGTCATTATGTGTGAATTTTAACTTAAATGCACGTTAAAAGCTGTTTATGGTTATCTATTTTCACCATAAGGTTTCTGATCCAAGTACAAAATCCTAATTAATATTTGCCATATACTTAATTACACCACAGGGGCGTACTGTGCTAATTGACCAAAATCGTAGAGATCCAAAAGTAACTAAAGATGGTGTGACAGTAGCAAAAAGCATAGAGTTCAAGGATAGTGCTAAGAATCTAGGTGCAAGTCTTGTCAAGCAAGTTGCTAATGCCACCAACAAAACTGCAGGAGATGGTAATTCTATGCTGTTATTTTCAGCAATCACTATTGCTGTATTTCAAGAACGCTTCAGTTTATGTTCACCTCAAACTTTTCCTATTTAGAAAATACCGATAATTTGTTGCCTTGTTTTGTGGTTTCTTATTTACTGAATTGAAAGAATAATCAAATCTCAATTGGGCACATGAGGCTCATCAAATGTGCCACTACCCTCAAATTGACCCATTTTCCCCTCTAGTAAGCATCCCTTTTCAAATTTTCTTCAGCTTGATGCAAATTAAAGAAAAAAAAATCAACTACTGCAACTGAGCAGAACTCGCACTATTTTGTTAGTATTTGTACATATGGTGGTTAAATTAGACTATAGGCAGCTCTTTATTCAAACATAAATTCTATCATAATACCTTGTGAGGGGTATTAATTTTCCTTGAGGACTTATTACATTGCCCTTTTTTTTTTTTTTTTTCCTTTTCTGTATTAATTTCCATTAGGTACAACCTGTGCAACAGTTCTAACACAAGCAATTCTAACCGAGGGGTGCAAGGCTGTGGCAGCTGGGGTAAATGTCATGGATTTACGCAATGGTATAAACAAGGCTGTAGATGCTGTTATTTCCCATTTGAAGAGCAAAGCTTCTCTTATTAGCACTCCCGAAGAAATTACCCAGGTTTCAGAACTATTTTATGTTGCTTGTACATGTTAGATTTCCTTTTTGAGATATTTGCAAAGGATTGACTGACATTTTTGTGAAGTTCCCATATGAAATTCAATTTTTTCCTTTTTACAGCATCCACTTTTTCGAGAATTTTGCAAATTACACTGCTTCCAATAAGCCATGTTTTCCCTTCTCCAAATTGAGAAATCGACAGAGCTTTCTCAGATCTTGATTTCCAATCTACTGTTTACAAAGAAATTTGGTTGAAGGAAGCATATTTAGGAAAACTTAAATTTTTTTAATTAACTTTGTTTTAAGAGTTGGGGTCATTTGTAACTCCAAAAATTTAGGTAGGATTATTTAGTTTGAAAGATTATTATTGATTTTGTTTTGATGATTCTAATATTTGCGTATTGAGATAGGTTGCGACAATTTCAGCAAATAATGAAAGAGAAATAGGAGAGCTGATAGCAAGGGCAATGGAAAAGGTTGGGAAAGATGGAGTCATCACTGTCAAAGTAAGTTGTTAATGTACCATATTCAAGATTATGTCGCACCAAAAATCATATTAGTTAGTTCCTTCTCAATGAAGTTATATGGCACGCTTTTAGTATCTTATTTTTCCATCTTAATTTGTTTGTTCTCGATTCCAAACACTGAACGAGTTAGATCTGATACTGTTAAAAATACGTATTGACCATGAGCATTCCACACCAACTGATTGGTAACATGAGCCAAAACTGCTGCATTTCAATCGGCTAATTAAGTGCAATGTTTTAAAAAATGTAGGACGGGAAGACAGTGGATGACGAGCTAGAGGTGGAAGAAGGCATGAAATTGTCCAGGGGATATATTTCTCCTTATTTCATTACTGATCAAAAGACAAAAAAATGTGTAAGATTCTTTAATGCTAGCTTTAAAACAAAGAAGTTATATTCATTTTGCTTCCAATTGTTAAATTATAAAAGTTCACACACACATGCGCACACGCCATCTCCTTCCTATGTAGACAAACAGTAAAGGTGGGAGGATTAGAGTGACAAATGATATATTTTGACTCTGTTTGGGTTGACATGATCTGTCATATGTTTTGTGGAGGTATGTGATATTTTGAGGTGTTGGGATTATTCATGCGAAGTTGGCCCTGTTGGGAATACAGCACACAAATTATAGTTATTTTCTCTTGTTATATATTTTTTTTCTTGCAACGTAAGGTACATTACAATATAAAAGTTGATATTTAACAAGTTCATTTTTTGAAAAGAAATTGGATAAACCGGTCCTTGAAAAATATTTGCAGGTATTTCAGAATCCCCTGATACTTATTCATGACAAGAAGATATCTGACATAAACTCGATCATCAAAGCATTGGAGCTTGCAGTACAGTAACTGTTTACTGAAATTAACTTGTATTTATTTATTTGACATAGAACAATCGAGCTCTTCTAGTTATTGCTGAGAATGTTGAATCTGATGCGCTAACAACACTTGTACTTAACAAGCATCGTGGAGGTGTGAAGGTACCTTATTGATTGATTGTAATTTTTCTTTTTTGCAAATAATACTTGCTGTTTTATTGTATTTTCCATTAATGCCCACCAATTCTTAGATATTTGCATCCAGTACTGGAACATTTGGGTATGTTCTGTTAAATATTGACATTACACATCAATTTGTTCTCTTTGGACTGATTGGTTGTTTGGCTATATGGTAGTTATGATGACAAGGTTTTAATTTTTGAAATTTGTTTGCCTCTCTTTGTTATAGGTATGTGCAATAAAAGCCCCAGGATTTGGTGAAAGCAGAAAGGCAAATTTGGATGACCTGGCTGTCTTCACTGGAGGAAAGGTAGTTTCTACAGCAGAACTAACAAATTTGTGAGCTAGGAAATTACTGTATTACCCTCTTAAAGTTTTTGATTTCTGAATTGGTAGGTTATCAGTGAAGAACATGGCTTGACCCTCGATAAACTAGAGCTTGAAATGCTTGGTACTGCTAAAGAGGTGCGCGGAATTTTCGTAAACAATCATATTGTCAAATTAAAATTCTAGGGTTTATGAAATTTCATATTTGTAGGTAACCGTATCTCTTGATGACACTATAATTCTCAATGGAGGAGGGGAAAAAAATAAAATAGAAGAGAGGTGTGAGCAGGTATGACTATTTTTTATCTTACTATTATAATATTATTGGTACTATTAAGAGCAATTATTTGTCATATAGTGAATAATTTTATTTTTGCAATATAATAGATAAGAGGAATAATGGAGGGAAGCACGTCCATGTTTGACAAAGAGAAGGCTGAAGAGAGATTAGCTAAGTTATCAGGTGGTGTTGCTGTTATTCAGGTTCAATGAATCCTACTTTTTAAAGAAATTTCCAGTTGCCTTTCTGTTTTTTTTTTTATTTATTTTAAATTAGTGAACCATTTTTTAAGGTTGGTGGAGTAAGTGAAGTAGAGGTTGGTGAGAGAAAAGATAGAGTTACAGATGCGTTACATGCTGCAAGAGCAGCAGTCGAGGAAGGGACCGTGCCAGGTCAGCATTACTTTTGTTTCTGTTTCTTTTTTTTTTCCTTTCTTTACAGTAGTAGTCTCATTAAAGCCAATTACATATATGGTCCCTGAAGAATTATTCATTTACCAATTCGGTCCCTAATGTTTTGGAGCTTCATTTTGGTCCTTAAAATTGTGAATGTATTCCATAATTGCACCAACCATTACCATCAATTGGATTTACACCCACTTTTTGTGTGAAGTAATGTTATGCAATCTGGTACAACTGAGAAAAATTTGGGGAGCAAAATAGGAGCTTTCAAACTTTGGAGTTCAATTAAGAAATAAGTCTTAAGGGCCATTTTGTGTAATTCATTCTTTGATGTTTCATTACTTCGTATTTTTTTTTCCCTTTCAAAAGGTGGAGGTGTTGCGCTGTTATATGCAAGCCAGGAGTTGGATAAAATCATTACTTCCAATAATGATGAGAAAATGGGAGTTGACATCATAAAAAATGCACTAAAGGTTCTTCTTACTATCTTTTTAACAGAAGAGGAATTTCCATGTGGAAAATATAACCAAGTTATTTGCAATATCAAGATTTTCACTTGTCAGCATCATGAGCACTAAGTACCCTCTATTAAGACTTAATTAGGAGATTAAACAACAAAAGAGGGTGGAAAAGAATGATATAAATGAAGAAATTTAATTGGCGTGACTTGTACTGACTATTATTGAGAGCATCAGATTGCTTAATAAACTTGGTTTTTGTTTATGACTTTATGGCATCCTAATTAGCAACTCCTATAAAATTTTCTTTCAAAATTAAAAATAATGAACATGATTGAATTTTTCTTAGGCCCCAGTATTTACTATTGCGTCGAATGCGGGTGCCGAAGGTGCAATAATTACTGGCAAGCTACTTGAACAAGGCGATCATAATCTTGGTTATGATGCATCCAAAGGTACAGTTGTAAAAAGGTTCTATAGTTTGCTTTACTTAAAATCAAGTAAAATAAATATACTATTCTCTCTTCAAATTGGGTTATAGTCATAATTTAGTTGTCAATAACTAAAATTATTATTAAAAACAATCTAATTGTCCAGATTAATCATGTCACATGAAACAAATGTAGGAGAGTATGTTGACATGGTGAAGGCTGGGATTGTTGATCCCCTCAAAGTTATCAGAACTGCACTCCTTGATGCTTCCAGGTACATGCACATGCAAACATATGCATGGTAGTAATTTTCCTTGTATAAATGTTTTTTTTTCTTAAATCAACGGAGCTGATTGGATTTGTTTATTGCATTTTTTTTTGTCAGTATATCTTTGTTGCTTACAACAA
Organism: Carex parvula; assembly: GCA_025461045.1. Classification (NCBI taxonomy): domain Eukaryota; kingdom Viridiplantae; phylum Streptophyta; class Magnoliopsida; order Poales; family Cyperaceae; genus Carex; species Carex parvula. The sequence continues at coordinate 57,818 of JAJGRW010000240.1, read as the reverse complement.
CAGAAGCAACTGTGGTTGAATTGCCGGAAGCAAAGAGAGCTTTGGCAAGTCGCTTGCCTCAGGGGCAAATGGGTGGAATGGGTTTCTAATTTAATGGTTGTTCCTGGTAAAATTTTTGTGTGGTTTTGAACATAGTGAAAGAATAAGAATGTCATTGTTTCAGTAAAGAAACTGTTTTGGAAGAGACTAGAAATGGCTGGTCTTTTGTTCCTTGGTTGATTTGAGTAATGGCATTTAATTTTTGTATTTCTAAGTTCTAATAGGCTGAATTCAAACTTCAAAGGCGCTCCTCAAAACATGATAGCAGATGTATTCTTAAATAGGTAATGAGTATAAGCGGGTGGTTAAAAATTCTGTTCTCCTAAACTGTTGCAAAAAGAGTTGCATGAAAATGACCACAAAGGATATCATGTTTAAACCGGTACAGAGGGGTCCAGTGAATACAAGCAGCGGGTGAGGCACGGATTTTACAAGGGGAGGTAGATAACCTTCTTGGCCTTTCTATTATTATGATATTTCTTTGAATTTGAAGTGCCAACTGCTGGTTTCAAATTTTAAAAACAACACTACCCATGCTCTCCATTTTTCTACTTGCGGAAATATGATATAGATCAACCTAACTAGCACTCTGAAAAAATTTCAATATCGTTTATTAAATAGAGAATGTATGCTTTGAAATTAGAATTTTTTGGAATGCTTTAGTAAGTAAACTTAAAAAAAATTTAGAATAAAATTATCAAATGTGACGTATAATAATTTTTCCTACATGCGCATAATAATTTTTATTTTGCTTTCGTATGAATTAATGAGTTGAAAAATCAATCTCGAAAAATTATATATTTTTACAAGTTCTTAATATCAATTAAAATTAATGTTTTAAGTAGCGTTTATAGCGTCATAGCGTCATAGCGGGAAGGCTACAAAAAAAGCTATAGCGGAAGCTATGCTACATAGCGTTTTCTTTTACAAAAATTATATTATATATTTGTACTAAATATCAACATTATCTAAATTCTTATAGAACAATAAATAACAACAAATTAATTAAGAAATTATAATATTCGTATTGAACCAGTACAAAGTCCAAATTGCGGTTCAAAATATCTATAGTAATATTATAAACTATCGATCTTTTTCTATTCAAAATATCTTAAGCATCATAATTCATGACATAATCTATTTTTTTCTATTCAAATTTCAAAATAACCTAGACATTATTGATTTCGGTTTGGACTTTTATTTAACTTTTTTGGGTCTTTATTTAAAACCCATATAAATTGCCTTAAAAAGCCCATTATGCATAGCGCGCGCTATTTGCGCTGCACGCTATGCGCTATAGCGGACCGCTATTACCGCTATAGCAGCCGTAGCTCAATTAGCGTATTTTGATGTCATATCTTAGCGTTTAGGGTCCAAAAACGCTATAGCGTCGTTATAGCGCGCTATTTAGAACACTGATTAAAATAAAGTTAAAATGTTATAATTATTTACACGTAAATAGAGAAAAATATATATTATATTTGATGGTCATATTTTGATATTTGGATTTTAAGTTTTTAAATTATGGAAGTTTTAAAAATGGAGATATTAGACCGCTCATGAATGAAATGAGATAACCAGTGGAGAGAGAGGATGCTAACTAGGAAGCAATTGACGATTGGTGTAGCATTTGCATGAACGTTCCCGCGCCTATTCCGCTCCTTTCTTCTCCCAACTGGACAACTATGATCCGTGTGTATCCAAATATGTTGCAGGTCACTGACACACGAGCACTTTACATTTGTCTCATGGTTGTTTACAATGAATGACTCGCCACATAATATTTCACGAAACGTGAAAGAGAAAATAAGCTTCTCTGGAAAATTAACTGGAGCAGCCTTCAACCTCACGCCTCCAGGCTCCAGCATATCATTTCATTCCAACGGGCAACGGTTACTACTTTTCAATTTTTACTACCATTTACTCTATTATTATTCACCCATCTTAAATCTCACTATAAATCCTTAAACCCCCAATTCATTATCATCTTTTCACCATGACCATCATGGCACTATTTCTCGTCCTCTTTTCATTAGCACACAGGCATTGTTGCGTTCTATCCTTCGCTCAAAATCCGGATCTCTCGGCTCTCCTCTCTTTCAAACGCTCCTGTTCCTCTGACAACAACAGTTCTCTCTCTTCATGGAATCCAACAACTGATCCGTGCAATGACACGTGGCGAGGTGTTACGTGTCAGCATGGCCATGTTGACCGGCTCATCTTAGAAGGACTTTCCCTTGCATGCAATGTAAGCCCTCTTACACACCTCTCTTTCCTCTCGGTTCTCAGCCTAAAGAACAACTCCTTCACAGGTCCGATCATCGGCCTTGACCTTGCCAAGTGGCGGCCGCACCTCAAGCTACTCTACCTCTCCCACAACCAATTCAATGGTCCATTTCCACATGCCATTCTCTCACTACGCCATCTTCGCCGGTTAGACCTTGGGGGAAATCACTTATCAGGCATGATCCCACCACGGATCGGTTATTTACTCCCAAATCTTTTTACCCTTCGATTAGAAAACAACCTCTTTTATGGCGAGATCCCGACTTCAATTGCCAAAATGGCATACCTATCTGATCTCAACCTTTCATACAACCAGCTTGAGGGAAAAATCCCTCCCAACCTCTTCTCCTTCACACAATCGTCATTTCTTGGAAATCGTGAGCTGTGTGGGGATCCAATAAAACACAATTGTTCAAACACAACCATTACTAGTGATCCAGCAGAGATCTCGAGTAGAAAGAGAAACAAATGTGTTGGGATCTTAGTTATAACAGCAGCCTCAGCTGGTTTGGTTGCAATTTTGGTACTGGCAACAGCCGCACTGCTATGCTTCAAGAAGAAAAGAAAGAAGGGGCAACTTGGCAATGCCAATCAAGGGACAGAGAAAAAGGTCAGAGAAACTGAAACAGGAGAGGTGATGATGTTTTTTGAGGGGTGCGAGGAGTTCACAATGGAGGAGTTAATGAGAGGATCAGCAGAGATGCTGGGCAGAGGGGTGGTGGGGACCACGTACCGGGTGGTGATGGAAGGGAGAGGGGACGAGCAAGGGGTGGTGGTGAAGAGGGTGAGGAGAGAGAGGAGGAGAGAGGAAGAGGCAACCGAGAGGAAGGTTTTGCAGCAGATAGGAGAGTGGAGGCACCCAAATGTGGCCGGATTGCGCGCGTATCATTCCTCGGCAGATGAACTGTTGTTGGTGTTTGATTTTGTACCTAATGGAAGCCTCTCTGATATATTGCACGGTATGTTTGATTGTATCGGTAAAGCCCGTGAGGCTGTGCCATTTTTGAAGAAAAAAAAAAGAACTTTATATCAGTAAATCATGTTTCATGAAAAGGGAAAGAAAAACGAAACATGTTTTGCTTGTATGGCTTGTATTATTTACTTTCCATGGCTAATTGTCGAAAAAAAAAGCTATGATACATCCTTCAGTGAACTGACAAATAGACCCTAATAAATTGAATTGATGATTTGATATTCTTTTTCAACTAAATTGTTACAGGAAATAGGGGTCCGGGGAGGATACCCATAAGCTGGTCTACACGGCTAAAACTCGCACTTGACGCAGCCCGAGGCCTCACATACTTGCATGGTGCATCCAAATCAATCAACATCTCTCATCAGCACTTCACCTCCTCCAACATCCTAGTCGACTCCAATTTCAATGCACTGATCTCTGATTTCTCTCTCCTCAATCTCACCTCACAACCACTTCTATTTTCGAATCAAAACTCCGATGTGTACAGTTTTGGTGTTGTTCTGCTTGAAATTCTGACAGGTAGGTCAACTGAGGATGGTATGGTAGACCTACCTAAGTGGGTGCAAACAGTGGTACAGGAGGAATGGACGTCAGAGGTATTTGATGTGGAATTGTGGGGTTGTAAAGATATGGAGGATGAGATGGTGGCTTTGCTTCAAATTGCATTTCTTTGTGTTTCTCAAGAGCCGAAGGATAGACCAAAAATGGCAGTGGTGTGTAAGATGATTGAGGAAATTAGAGATAGGGGTAGTAGAAGTAGAAGTAGAAGCTCTCAATCCCCTTCTCTGACATTTGAATCCTCTCCTTGTCCCTCTGACGACACTCCGACTCTCACTAGCTCTTGAATACCTTATTTTTTTTTTTTTCAAATTCAAAAATGGGGGAAACCTGTAGCTGTAAGAGATTGTTTCTGCTTCTTATTTGCACAAACTCGCTAAGAATCAGCTTTCTCTGTGAGAAACTAGCACCAAACAATCAAGCAAAACAGCAAGATGAAGTAAACATAATTTTCGTTTACTGTTAAAAATGCTCTTCCGATGTCTCAACTATTCTGCCTAAAATCAAGTACTCTTCAAATTAAAGCTTTGGTACAGGGGACAAAAACAGTAAAAACTTTATTAAGAGTAAAGAGAAGTTGATCAATTGACAAAATTTAGAAAATAAAAAGGGACAAATGTTCCATTACATAAAAGAGCTATGCATTTTTAAAACCAGAAGTAGCACACCCTTCTACAGATTTTTACAAACTAAAACCAAAGTTTGAACAAACTTTACTTGGTAGGAGGGACTTCTCCATTCATAACTCTCCATGGGCCCCAATAGAATTTGGGTTGCATTAGAGGAACTGCTACTCCTGGGTGCTCTTCCCAGTACTTTTCCTGTTCAAAAATATAACATAAGTTGTCAAAATATAAGTCGGGTAGTACAGACTTCAGATATCAAAATATTTTCAAAACAAGCAGTAATCGTCAATCTACAATCTAAAAGTTGGATGATACACCTTATTAAAAGCTAGTTCAGAACAAAGAAAAAATACACTGTAAACTAAATGAGTTTTAGAAAGTCTCCAATTGTGCATTAATCAGAATTATGAAATCAGTTGGATGGGTTTGTACTCGAGTAGCTGGCCCGTTGTCTCCAATTGTACCGACTGATACCTAACCAAAATTTAGAGAACTTTTGTGATTGGGGTTTGTGCTGGTTCACAACAAACCAAAATCTACAAATGTTAAGGTGGTTTAGATGAAGTGTGCATATGCTAAGTTTCAACCATTGAAATACTGAAGCATTCGAAATGCCAAATTAGGTCAACAATATAGCACTGGAATTATCTGATGGTATCAAACAAGACAGCCAGTAAGTCATCTGTAATTGCATATTGATTTTCACCATGAGACCATAAAGATCTGTTTGTTCAGTGATGCAAATTTCCACTGGTTTATATACACCAGGTGTTCGATAAGAAGTCTCAACCAAGAATAACATTCCATTAATTAACATAGAGTAACAGAGCCAGCTACTAACAATGTTCAAGGGGATAAAAGGATATTGAAAAGAACATACTATATCAATTATTTGACTGAATGCATTTTCTATTCATGAAATTTAATTTTTAAAAAAGCACATGAACTGTTCGACAAAATGTCTCAAGCAAGCGTTGCTTTTTAGAGCTATTAACATATAGCACTAGAGACAAATCTTAAGTGAAACAAAAAGAAGAAGAACAAAACCTTGTATAACTGTTCTGTAACGGCGGCTCCGATCACGCCGGTGTAGAAAGCGGCCGTGTAGATGGAGATGAGAGGCGTGAAGGACTTGGGGCGTCGGTACGGCTCGATCATGTCCCACAACACCGTCTTCTCCCACTTGTGGAACTCCCGATCCGCGTACCACCTCCAAAACCTACTCGTCATTGCTCCCTCTCCCTCCCTCTCTCTCTCTCTCTCTCTCTCTCTCACTCTCTCGTTCGTCGGATGGATCGAAGGTTTATTAATTAGGGAGAAGAGGTTCGTGGCCAATCATGGCTCCTTTCTTCAGTGAAGTAGGTGTTCGCATTAAATGATGGACGGCATCCAAGAGGCTTTCTCCGATCAAAGCTTTTATTGTTCCGTGAGGTAAATTCTGAATTCTGGGCTTGCAATGAATGGTTATTAGGAGAGGCCGAATTTCAATAAAGCCCTTGAGAAAATAAGAAATAGCCCGTTAGTAATATTGTTTACCCCCCACAAAAGCATCGTAGGCAGGAGAACGGAGTAGGTCCGATGCCCATCGGACCTACTTTTAGGTTCAACGAGCATGAAGACCGTCCGATCAAATTTAAAATTTGTGCGCACGAAAATTGAAACAGACGCGCACGAATTTTAAAGTGTTATACACGAATCTTAAAGCAAATTGACGGTGATTAAACCCATCGAACCAGAGTAGGTCTGATGGGCATCGGACCTACTCTCAAGTGCGTAGGCAGTTCCGCCTAAGGGCTTCTCTCAAAAAACAGGATTGGACCAATTGATAACAGGATTATATGAGAATTTTAAAATACATTGAAACTAATATGAAATAATCAAATGGCTCGAAACCTTAAACATATATTTATTTGCATGTTGTGGTTAATATAAGCGGCTTGTTTAATAAAATTCATACAATTTGAATATTACGATATTAACATCAACAGCCATTAAATTTAGACAGTTTAAAACATTTAAATTGCTCAATGAATAGTAATTTAATTCTTCTGTAGCTCTAAGTGCTACACAGATCCTGTTGAATGAAAAAGACAATACAAAATTATACACCATCGTTTCACTTTTTAGTACATACAACAGTTGATCATCTCATGTAAACTAGTACATAAAAAAAAAAAATACTGTAGAGAATTGTAATTATCTCTGTCCATGGAAAATTAAAGCTTTCAAGAGAGTAAGCATTTAGTTATAAAAAAAAAATAACAAGTTTGAGCAAGAAAACTATTTAGGAGAGGTTAATAATAACAATGATAATTTATAAAAAAACAAAAAAAAAGCACGAGAACAAAAAGGCTTGACCTCAACTTTTACATCTATTCCACAGTGAAACAGAAGCAATTAAGCATTTTACAGACTAGAAGCAATTTTTTTGCCACCCAAAACTACTGACAAAATCTAGATTTCATTTTTTAAAACTCCACTCAGTTAGCCAGAAAAGGAAATTGCAAAAAAAAAAAAAAAAAATCTTACAAGTTACAACCTATTTATCCCATTTATCTCGTCTCATACCAAACTCTAATTTCTCGATAGGTAGAGGCCCGTATATCTTCTTGAACTTAGCCAAACATTTTGTTCTTATGTCATAATGCTTTTGTGTATCTCTGCTAATCGCCACGTTTGAAAGCTTAGATGTATCAATAGCCCAAGCCGGGTGCACATACTCCACTGTTCTACCGTAATCCGAGTTATGGTAACTTGAGTTTGCGTAAAGAAAATTCATCAACAAATCCTCACAATTGAAATTCTTGTGCACAAATTCTCTACCCTTTCTTGCTTCTTCACTCCAATATTTGTTAAATGCAAATTCACTATCCATAAAGGCTGCACCCGTTAAGATCAAATTATACCTGTTCTTACCCCTTGCATACCGCTCGTTTCGGTACAATAACGGGTCTCCGTCTATCAACCGTGGGTAGAAACCCACAATCTTTTGGGGGTTCTCTCTCCAAACCCTAAACCCTTTTTCCACATCATTACATGTCATCAATATATCATCGTCTAGTTCAAGCACGGCACGGGTCTTAATTAATGGGTCAGGTTTAAAGCGGTTGTTGAGGGAGTTGACCTTCTCAACCCGGATACGTACCGGAACAGCAGAGTCAAACTCTGACGGGTCGGGTGGGGTCCCTTTGTTCCACACCACAACAATCTCCCGTACAGATTCGCATCGGGAATAGTGCTTCACATACAGCTTCAAATTCCAAAGCCGAGCTTCGTATGTCATTGTAACCATAGTAAATTTTGAAAACTGTCCCTTGTATGAATACGCTTGTTGTGCACCATTACCTCCATATAAGAATTGTACCCCCACACAAACAAATGCAAGACCCATTAATGAAAATATGCAAAAGATAAACATGCCCATCCAGGTTTTAGGGTTCATTCTCTCTCTTAAAGAAAACCAGCTTCTGTGACCACCATTGAAAAATTTGCGCAGCTTCAAGTTAAATCGTGGGTAAGACCGAAAAGTACCTGACTCGTTTCTTCTAAATAAAATCAAGCAATAGCTTGACGGAGAGACAGATTTCAAAATGCCACCAACAAAACCAAGAAAAGCTATCACAGACACTGCAAAGCTGAAACAGAGACAACCAATGAAAAATCGCCAGGTGGCATCACCAGATGGCACCCGATCCCCATCCATGACAGCTATCCAATCACCGGATTGTAATTGCCGTGTATCAAAATGGTGGTACCTATTACCATTCCAAGCATTTCTTTCCTTTTTCGGCATCTCAAACCCTAATTCAACTGGTACCTCTTTGTACTCATCCTTGGTCAATTTCTCAACCTTGTAAAGTCTGACCTGTTTGCCGTATGTACCGGCACAGTCTTGACCGGGTCGGTACAATGATCCCCCGTAAATAAATAAGCGTCCCGCATTACGAGCACCCAGGCTCTTGTCAGCTCTGTAAATTGGGTTTTGTTTGTGCTGGAGCCAGGGGCCAAGAGGGGACCTGCTGTACCAGATTTCAAGCTCGGCATTTTTTTCAGTACCAGATCGGGTGAAATCCGAAGCGAATATCCAATAGAAACCCTCATATTGTACCATTGATGCATCAATGAGCGGCTTTTTTATGAGAACCTTCTCTAACTTCCATTCAAGAGGAAATTTGGTGGCACGATAAAGGCGTAGATCTCCCTTTTTACTTCCCTCAGGCATCATGTATATCTAAAAGTTAGGAAAAAAATGGATAAATGTAAATGAACTGATTTGAAGGGAAAATAAAAATAAAAAAGGTCATGCCAATGCTGATAGGCACAGAATGTTATGGAATAAAAAATCCTATTATTTTTGGTTTGATTATTTCTTTCAATCAGCACCACTCTAAACATGGTTTAACACTTGGTAGAAATAAGCACCCACAGATATGCTTATAATAAACTCAGAACTTGAGAAAATAGGGTTGTTGGATGTATTACTTGGTTTTGATAATTGAAAACAAAGGGATAGGAAAGATGCCAATTCTCCATTAAAGCGATGCCCAGAAATTGCCAGGTGACGCCTTGGTCAGTACTTCTGGCAACACCGATGTCTCCTTTCATTGTTATTGTGTTTTTTGTCTCAAAGAACATGTACAAATCATTATCCTGAAAACAAAAATTTTAAGATCAGATTAAGATTTTTACCCAGGTTGAAAAAAATTCTTTCATCTTTTCGGTTTTCAGGACATGTAATATGCAAAAAAAAATTCTATTTTTTGTTTCCATAAGTCCCTTTTCAGTTTGGTAACTAATCCAATAAATTAATTCAACTTAAATCACAGTCTTACAATTTCTTACCCTATCCATGCCCTATTTGACTAGTCTACTGTCTACTGCCACCTTTCATACACATCAAAATACATGTATCAATTGCAAGAGAAATAATAATCATTAAAGAAAGGCATCATTTTTCAACTATACTAGGAAAATACAGGATACAAATTCAACCTGAACATGGAGAAATGGGTCGGCCACAAAATTGCTGGGGTAACCTGCCGAAGAAAGGGTTGCGCATGTCAGCACGGGATTCGCCACAGGCCATGCAGAGCTGTTTGCATTAATCCTGTTTTCTTGCTGTTTCAACATATTAGAAACCAAGCTTTCAGCACATCAAAACCAAAATTTCAAAATTCGAAATTCTGAACAATCATAAAAAAAAATGGAAAAATCTGTCTCAAGTTTGAAAATTTTACCAGTTCAATCGGAGAGAGAGACAAAGGGCTCTTCCCGTAGTAAATCCCAATAGACCACGACCCCTCGCTATCGGGTCTGCACCCGACAAAATCCGGGTCGGGTTTTAGAAAGGAAGCGACTATGATCCAGTAATAAGCAGAACCGACTAAGAGAGAGACGATCAAGGATCCAACGAGGAAGGAGCGAGCCATGGAGAGTCTGACAACCGGGGCCCCACCGATCTTGTGAACCAGCACAGAGAAAAAACCCCTCGAGGCACAAGGTTTCACGCCTTTCTCTCCCATTTTGGAAGCGCGCTATGCATGGTTCGCCTCCGCCATTCGAGAAACCTCGAGGAAGTGCTTTGTATTTGTTTGTTTGTTTTGTTTCGTTGGGGAAGGTCGTATATCGGGAAGCGAGCGAGAGAGGGAAAGCACTGGACTGGATAGTGCCTGTGGAAAAAAGACAAGAAAAGGTTGACAACTTCAAAACTTGTGAACTGGAGAGAATGAAATTTTAAAATAATATTTTTTCTAACAGATAAAGGAAGAATCAGTAACATGCGCGTCTAGTTGGACAGCACATCACCTCAGGTTATCCGACTCAAGCAAATTATGATCGAACGGTTCTATTGACATGGCACGAATCTCAAAATAGACCCCTACAGTTTCCACAAACACCGAATTGAGTTTGGCCCAGATAGGATTAATCTGGGCCGTCCGTTTCAATTTGCTTGAGTCAGGTACACTGGGAGGATACGGATGATACGGATCCTGTCTAGTTGGATCCTTACCTAGTTAGAACCTTAGAGGTTATATCCTCGGTGCTTTTCATTTATATTTTTTTTTCGCCTTTTCGAGTGCTCATCGGCATCAGACTTTTTTATTTGCATATATGCCACTGAAAGTTTGAAATATTCGAAAAAAGGACCTTACTGAGAAAAACCGCTCAAAAATTAAAATTTAATGTCATCGAGAGAAAAAAAAATGGCATTTATTTGATCTGTAATGGGCCCTATATTGGCGTCAATTATTTGAATTCCAATCCAAAACTTCGCAATCTACCATGGAGCGTACGCCAAGTCGGTCAAAGTCTCTGTCTCCACGACTGACCGATCCCCACTGACTCCTTCGCAATCCACGGGATATAAAAGTTTTCTGTGGCCGTTACAAGCTGGACTTTGGTGCGGCAGCGTGTTGTTGTGTGTTTTTTGACTTTTTTCGTCAGATCTTTCTTCTTTATTTGAATTCTCCTCTCCATTTCACATTTGGTTTTCTTTTTTTTTATTGTTTGAAAAAAAAATTAATACAAATAACAAATGATTTTACACTTTGCCGCATTAATGGAAATGAAAACAAATGACTTCAAAGAAATTTCCAAAACTGCCTTGAAAAATTGGAAACTAGATATTTTTAACACCAATTCTTTTTTTTTACATGTTGTTTACCTCACTGAGAATATTTCTTCCTCTGCCTCTCATTTTGAGCTAATTTATTGATGAATCTACACAAAAAAAACTCGAACTATATTGGACATTGTCGTAAAATATGGGCTAGTTAATCGGCCGTCTAGTTGTTGGCGGTGACCAAACTGTCACGGATAACTTGGCGGAGGTGAGTTGATGAAATTTTTTGATTAATTGACTGATAATTTTTTATTATTCCCGTTTATTTTTGTTGATGTCCGTTTATTCTCGTTTATTTATGTTTAGTTGGTCATTTGTTGGTTCATAATCCGTTATATATATTGGATCGTTTAGTCCATTAAATCGGCTGATTTGTCCGATTAATCCGCTACATGTTTTGTCTTATTTTATCCGGATTTTTTATAAATGGCAATTTAATCAGACTTTATTAATTAACAAAGTAGCTAAGTTAAAATAAATTTATGTGATAATTTTTATAAGTTAAATTAATTATTTTTAATAAATTATGAATATATGTACATAACTTTAATAAAAAATGCAAAATTCTGATTAATCAGCCACATACCAATTAATCGCTTGGCAGTACTCGTCCGTCCGATGAGCGCATACCGTTATTTACAACAATGATATTTGATTGGTACACGGTGCTATTCAGTTGTTAATGGAGACAGAATTTACGAGTATACTTAAGAGTGTTCTTAAGCTCATCATTAAGCTCTTTGGTGAGCTTAACTCCAAAATTTATCGGATTGATATCAAATGATGCATTTAAATTGTTGAATCCGATCTTCTTCACGAGTGATGCGTTTACATGTGAAATTTTTAAATTTTTAAATCAATTTAGTATAAAGTCATGTGATAAAAAAAAGATATGTAAGGTAATTTTAATACGTTAATTTTTCATCGTTTTTGACTGCTTGACTTATATTAAATTAATTTGCAAAATTTATAAATTTGATATGTAACACCACTCGTGAAGTAGACCGGTATCAACGGTTTAAATTCGTTGTTTGAATCAATTTAATTAATTTTGAAATTAAGCTCGCCAAAGAACCTAGTAAGCTTAAAAACAGTTGTACATACCGATACATATCTTCCGATTTAATAATTTATTTAAGAACAGATGGTTTGAATTTGATCAAGATTCATCCTTGTTAGTCTAGCTGTTTGAATTTAACTAAATAGGTTTGAATAAAATATTAAACATCTGATGCCTCATTATTAATGGAAATGATTATGCCTCATTATTTATGTGTTTCATTAATGTCCCGCATTTTTTTTTTTTTTTGAAGTTCAAACACTCAATCGCTCAACATGATATATGTATAAAAATGTCTTGGGTACCAAAAATTTTATGTTTTTTAGAAATCTTTTACTATTTTTTTTAGATAAGTACAAAATTAGAAGATTATGACCATCTAAAAACAATGATTATGTACCAATATAAAATAGTAAAAAATTATAAAACATAAATAAAAATGTAAAATATTTTAATATGAGATCATATTGAGCGGTTGAAATCGACTGTCTGAACAGTGAAAATATAAATAAAAATGTAAAACATAGTTGGTACATCATTAATTATTTAGAGGTGAGGCATATCATTAATGAATTCAGATCACCCCTGGTACCGTAATAGGAAATCTTTTACAATTACTTGATCTAGACCGTTCTTTTTAACTTGGCACGAATCTCAAAGTCCAATAATATTACCCCTCTGTCAGCCCGAATCCCAAACTGGCTGGGAGTTAATCTCAAACCGTAAAGTGAAGGAAATATTTTACGGTACCGGGAGGATATTTGTCCATCATTAATATGATGCTACTAAGACTATAGTAGTAGCATAGTATTTTATAGTGATGATTCAAATATAAAACTCCACTAGGAATTAGGTTGGAGTTCTAATTTAAGGAGGTGTGTGAATGGGATCTGTGTGAGTATAAATTGGTCCCTAAGCTTTCACTTATTTCAAGTTAGTCCTTAAATTTTTTTCAGAAAAAAAGTAAGTCTGTTCTTGAAATTTCAGTTGCATCAAATCAGTCCTTGAACTTTTAAAACTGAAATACCATATTGGTCCTTCAACTTCTTTCATCAATTATTTCGACTTGTTTTTTCAAAAGAAAATTTGAAGGTTCAATTTGATGCAAATAATGAAGTTCAAGAACCATCTCGTTTCTTCTAAAAACTTAAAGATTAATTGGACCGAGACTAATTTTTAAAATATTTCTAATATATTTATAGTTGATATTAGCTGACGTGATGCAAGTTTTTATACTTACAAGTGTAAGTTGTTTACATAAAATATAAAATATTTTTATCTAACATATCAAATCTTTATACCTACTACTTTAATTTGAATTAAAATCTTCTATTTAATATTTTGTACTAAAAACAAAGCTAACTAGCGTAAAATATTAAAAATTCATTAATTTTAAATTTTTATTAATAGCAATAAAATTTTATATATAATATATTAAGTCTTTATATTTAGCATGTCAAGTCTTTATACATAACATATTAAGATAAAACATACAGAAACGAATATAATTCACATATCATCAGAAAATTTGCAGTTTTAGATTTACAAGAGGAAACTGAGTATAGAAAATTTGCAGTTTTAGATTTACAAGATTCTTCACATATCATCAGAAAAATAAAAATAAGTAAGATTGAATAGAAAAAGAAGAAAAAGAGTAAAATAAATCTCTTCTTGTCAGTCTCAAAGACAAATTGAAGAATGGAGTCGCCGTCACCAGAACATTTCTCTATTTTTTATTTAACATTTTTTTTTAAATCTTCACAGAAGCTGCTAAATCGTGAGAAAAAATCGAGACCTTTGGGTAATCAACAGTTCTAATTCTAGAATTTTTGTAGCTAAGTCTGCTACCTCTCTTTTCTCAATTGCACAACGTAACAGGTGATGATTGCACGGTTGAAATGAAATTTCTAAAATGTAGAAATATTAATTTATAATATTTTTTACAAAAAATATCAACCACTTTCTGTAACGGCCACACTCGATCAAATACTTATAAAGGCAATACCCCTTTCTCTATATCACGAATGAACCGGGTCGTTCGATAGCGCTATGGATGCATCTTTTCCTCGTTATATACATATAGCTACAGTGTTCTCTTCACAAAAAATCCTGCATAACCGGAAATTTTACAAAATATCCGTAAGAAAAAAAGAGGAGAGAGAAATCGCCAATGACTCGATAATAAATTTAGGGCAAATTTTATGTACACATGCACCCTCAAAAACCTCGAAAATACATATTTTCTTCTAAAATTCATAATATCATTTTACCCCTCTTAAAATAAAAAAAAATCACAAATTTTATCAATTTATTGTTTTTCTATTAAAATTCATTTTAAATTTATAAAATATCTATTTTATCATTTATTAAAAAATAAAAAAAATATGTAGCATGTTTAAGAAAATTGTTTAGTATTATATAAAAAAAAATGTTAGCTTTTTAATTGGTCGTTTGTGAAGGCAAATAATTAATTTTCTTATTTTTAACGTGCACAAAAGTGTGTGCCTAAATACCATTGCGTATGCGTCACAAGTTGATAAATAAATCATTGCACTCGGAAACCGACCAATTAGAAAATTAAATATTTCTTTTACGCAGACTAATTGTTTTTATTTTTTATTAAAGGGTAAAAATGAGAACTTTGTAAATTTAAAATAAGTTTAAATAGAAAAAAAAAAACAATAAATTGGATAAATTTGTGAGTTTTAAAATTTATAGGGGTATACATGACATTATAAATTTTAGAGGCAAAAATTTATGGGGGTTTTATATTTATTTATTTATTCATTTTTTAACGGTGACTCTTTCAGTTTCAAGATTCAATTATGGAGGGAAAAAAATTGACTTGAATGAAAATGACTGGTGGGGTGGGCAATTAAGGGATGTCTTTAGACAAAAAGTCCAATTGGGTCATGTCAGATTGTCAAAATCAGAGATATTGGCCAACAAGTTGATGATCATTGGCCTCAAATGTCAATTTTTTTTCAATCATGGTTGACACTTGGCGGTCACTTAGATGTCAAATTTCAAATGCGTTTAATTTAAATAATCAAAATACATTGTGAGCACTATTTTTTTTTGAGCTAATTCACATTTGAATTAAGAGCTACCTACCCGACATTTTTATTAATATCCAAAGTTAATTACAAATTAATTAATTTACCCGACATTTGGAAAGTACTAAGATTGATCATATGTTATATGTTATCTTATTGAATGCTATATGTTATATTGATTATATGTTATAAATCAAAAGAAATAATCTAATAAATAATTTTAAACAAAAAATTTAAATTTTCAGTATTAGATTTCATTATCTTGCTCTTCATAGTGTCTCTAAAAAAAATAAAATCAGAAACCGGTTTCTGGAGAGAAAACCGGCCATTTTATGACCGGTTTGGACATTTTTGAAAAAAGTCGGGAATCATGGGTAAATTAATTAATTTGTAATTAACTTTGGATATTAATAAAAATGTCGGGCTACCTACTATTCTTTGTTTGTCTTTTATGAGTTAACTCATTATTCTACAAACCCAACAAAATATTAGATTAATGCATCCTATTCTCATTAACTGACCCCTCCATCCAAATGCATCCTAAAATAATTGACACGGTATAATACACACACCAGGATAGCAGATTTAACTTGTGGCCCCCATCGAGAGGAGGGAAGCAGATTAAATCTGTGCCCCCATATTGGGTGAGCAGATTTAATTTGCATTCCTACCCTATTTGGGCGCATATTAAATCTGTTTTTCAAAAAAAAATTATTCGTAATGTAAGGTTTTTTTTTTTAAGGATTTTGAATATGAACAAATTTGGGTTAAATTATATATTTCATTTGACCTAATTTCTTTTGCATTGGCGTTGATCAATGTTTTGTAATAATTTTACAATGAAACATCGATATATTTGTGTTGTGATTAACCATGATATAAAATATCGGCGCATCATTAATATTTTTGCAATATAAAACATCGATACATTGTTTCCAAATTTTTAAACAATCATAATTTTTGGTAGGAAATTCCGATTTGAACTTGACCACAATTTCGAAAAGCTAACAAAGAGACGGAGGCCATCATATATCAGGTATAGCCCACAAACATCAAAAAAATCAGAATTGCAAAAAAACGTTGTTTAGGATCTCAAAATTCTAGTTGAAGTTTTCGATTCTACGGTCTATAAATTATTCGTCAAAATTTTTTATAGTAATTAACAATTTAAAATTGAATATTAATATTAAAACAAAATACAGAGTTAACAAAAAAAATTGAGTAGAACTAGAGTGTGATGTGCTCACTAAATCTTTTGGTGAGTATAACTCCATAATTTATCGGATTGATTTCAAACGAGATAAATTCAAACTGTTAAAACCGATCTACTTCACGAGTGATTTGTGTACATATAAAATTTTGAAATTTTTGAATTCATTAAGTCCAAAGTCAAGCGGTCAAAATTGATGAAAAATGAATGCTCCAAAATTAAGTTTTAGAAGTTATTTTAATGCATTCATTTTCATCAATTTTGACCGCTTGACTTTGTACTAAATGAATTCGAAAATTTCAAAATTTTGCATGTACACGCACACTCGTGAAGTAGATCGGTTTCAACGGTTTGGATTCGCCTCATTTGAAGTCAATCCGATAAATTATGAAATTTATTTCCTCAAAAAAAAAAGTTACGTTCACTAAAAAATTTGGTGAGAACATCACATCCTAGTTCTGCTAAAAAAATTAACTATGCATGATCTAACTATAACTTTAATTTTGTTTGAGAAATTAAAAATATTAAATTGGAGGATGCTAATTTAATATGCGTCTTAAATAAGATGGGTACGCAGATTAAATCTGTGCCTCCATTAGGAGTGAACATATTTAATGTGTCCCATCCTATTTGGGCGCATATTACATCTGCGTTTCTATTATTTTTTTTTTTAAATAATGTCAATTGTTATAATTCACTTTTTTAAGATGATAATTAAACAAAATTCAAGTCATTCTTGTTGTCTATAACGGCATCTATTGAAGGAATGAATATGTGGCATTTTAAAATTTTAACCCTAGTTAGTTAAATAGTCTACTATTAAAGTTAAATTTTGTGTTTACATGAGTTGTTCTTGGCGGAATCAAGAAACTTAATAATAAACAAGTGTACGTAAAAATAAATAGAAGAGTTAAGAGACACTTGACACGAGATATGTTTACGGAGTTCGGCTTGAAGATATCTACGTCTCCGGGGCTCTGCGACTTTCGAGTTAGCGTGCCTTTCTTTACCCAATAAGAAATGATTACACGGTGGAACCGGTGAGCCCTTACAAAATCCGGAATGTCACACGGCCAAAAGAAGCAAGCACTAAAGGCTCTAATAAAAGAAGCGAGCACTCAAGGCTCTAGTGTTTGAATAAATAAGAGATCTTTCACAAATCACTCTAATTCTAATCAATATTGAGTTTTAGTGGAGTAGATTTGAAGTTGTTGAACGAGTATTGAAGTTTTAAGAACAAACAACAATGCAGGCTCTTTTTCAGCAGAGAAAGACGAATTTTCGAAGTGTTTGGCAGCTGGGAGCTCATCTAGAAACATATCCAATGTTTCTATTTTTACCGAAGGAAACATATCTAGGGTTCTAGTGACAACCGTTGGAACGGTTGAATGTAACTGTTGTTTTTGACATTTCGGACTGAAAAAAATTGAGGTATGTGGGGTCAACTATTATGACAACCGTTACAATGCTTATAAGCATTGTGGAATTTTAGCAATCTTCAAATTGGCGTATCTCAGCGCTCAAGTGTTCGATTTCAGCATATGACCAATTTTGGAAAGCTTGTGAGGAGAAGATATTGATTTTGAACCCTTAGCATTCATCAGAACAACAGTGCAGTCAAATATCTCAAAGACAAAGGAAATAGCCTTAACAGTCATGTTGTAATTCTAAATCTTATGAATATGCAAATATCTCAACTCAAAAAAATTGTTAAATTCAATAATTATATATTTTGCAAATTAGTTAAATACAGTATTAGAATATTGCTTAAAACAACAATTTTTTTTTTTTTTGAAAGGTTGGTAGTGGCTATCAATGATTGAATTCCGAGTCATTCATAGTTTCAAGTTATGAAAAACACAGGCTTGTGCTCAGGCCCGAAAGGGTAAATATGATATTATGAATTTTAAAAGAGAAAATCAGTAATTTTAATTTTTTTTTTAAATGTACATGAAATTTCTCCTAGAAATAATTGTAATTATAACTAGTTGAAGTTATAAGTATTAAATTAGTTTGGTGAAAAAAAATGAGCATGTTATAAGGATGCGTTGGAGCGCTTCGTACCTTTTAAGGTAGCACATTGACTTAAAAAAAAAAATTACACGGTTTCACCAGAATCACACGTTGTCATATGAAGCAAATAAATTTGATTAGAGCCGGTAAAAGTGGCGAATTCAACCCTTTCAATTAAATTAGACAAAATAACAGGTTCAAATAGAATAAAATATGGGTAATTAATTGGAACAATGGTAAAGGACCTGGTACGCTCCTTTAGTCCTTTAGTCTTTTATAGTCCTTTATTCTTTTATTCTTTTCATTAATTAAATTTAAACCAATAATTAAATTGGTTACAGGTAAGAGTTGACGCCTGATTTTTTAAATTCAAAAAAACCATTTCACATTGGATATAACTCAGTTTACCGTCTGAATACATCAAGTAGGAATAATAAAATCTGGTTTTTTATTTTACTTAGAAATTAAATTTTTGACAAAGTCTAATTGATTTTGGCATAAAAATTAGAATATTTGAAACAGTTGTAGATAGGGCTGTCAACGAGCTGGCTCGGGCCGGGCTAGGCCCTAGCTCAGCTTGTTAATTCTGGACTGAGCTCTTACCGAGCGAGCTGGATCTTTGGCACCCGAGCTAAAAGTCCAGCTTGAAATCGTGACGAGCCAACTCGAGCTGGCTCGCTGGGTTTGGTTGGATCTTGTTTTAAGAAGAAAATAAATTCTACAAACTTTTTGGATCGAACTGAACCGAGCTAGATAGTATAAAATGCACACAAAATCATACAAATTCACAAATTGATATTAGCCGAGCTAGCTCGCGAGCTGACGAGCAAGCTAGATCCTAGCTTGAACTTGTTAATTCTGGACCCAGCTAGTGTCGAGCTGGCCCGTTAACAGCTCGGTCCAATAACGAACGTCGAACGAGCTGTTAGCGAGTGAGTCAGGTGCGAGTCACGATCGAGCCACGAGCTACGAGCTTTTTTGCCACCCCTAGTTGTAGAGAGCTCAGTTGGAAATAAATATTGATGTCTATTATCCCAAGGGATAATTTTAAAATAATATTGATAAATCATTTGATTTATCTCTTTCTAATCCATTTATGTTACTAACTATTTGTTTTTATGAGATCAAAGCTTTTAAATTATTTTGAATATTTAAATTTTAAATTAATTAAATGTATGACAATGCCAGTGTTCAATTTTCAAGTTGACAAGTATGATTTTCTTGCATTATCAACATTTTTATTTTCAACTTTTGAATGCTGACAGTGTCAGCATCCATATTATTTCTGCAAATTGAGTGCCTATTATATCATGCATTTTATTTATTTATTTTTTAATGTAAGAAAAATAGAGAATCAACATCTTTTATGCAACATGTAATATTTTATCCAACTAATTAGAATGATTTTCTAATGTCAATTTTTTAATATGGTGATGCTCTCAACAATCACAACTTGGAATAAATAAATATATATATATATTTGTGTATAAAATGGAGATAACAAAAAAGGCACTGTTTAAGTTTCTGGTGGGATCATCAATGGAGCTGTCAGAATATGCTTTGCCAAAAACAAAAGAGAAAAAGATGTTAAGTTTGCAGATCAGAAAATATTAAAAAAAAACTAAAAGGTGATCAAGCACTGATTAAAATAACTCAAGTGTGATAAATCAATTCATAATTTCATATAAAGAAAAGATTAACAGCTCATCCAGCCTAAAAGCATTTTTTTTTTTGTATTGTATTTTGAGGGTGTAGTTGTCACGAATATACAAATCAATATTAATAAGTCAACATATATAGAGAAGTTGGCTATGGTGCTATGCATACCATAGAGGGCTCCGTGCTACGGCTCAATATTTGAGTTTTCAAATTCTAACGGTCAATTCAAACCGTTCAACATGATCTCCATATGAATATGTACTTGCAAACCAAATTTTACATTTTTTAGAATTTTTTTACTATTTTTTTTAGATAGGTAGAAAAACACTTGATCTGAATGGTACAAAATTTTCAGATCAGGTGATTTTCTACCTATCTAAAAAAATAGTAAAAAAGTTCTAAAAAAATGTAAAATTTGGTTTACAAGTACATATTCATATAGAGATCATGTTGAACGGTTCGGACGACCGTTAGGATTTGAAAACTCAAATATTGAGCCGTAGCACGGAGGCCCTCTATGCTATGGATAGCATATTAGCAATTTCTTATATATATATATAATAGTAGGTTAATATAAGCTTATTCATATGCCCCACAAAACACATTATACTAAATATACAGGATGCCATATCATTTGTAAATTTACATTTAATCTGTATGAGCTAACAATAAAACTTGTACAAATATAATAATTCTACTGTTTGATATGATTGCGTTTTTTGGGTTGTACAAATATAATCATTGCTCGCTCTAATTGTCTATGATAGTAAAGTTGGTTTTGTTGAAATTTACATTCAAGCCCAATAGGATGCTCTGGGCTGGGGTCTCTTAGTTGTTCCTCAAGCTGAATAGGCCCAAAATTATTAAATGGGCTTATTAACCAAATGCAATAGTTTGAGATTTAAAATATCTTATGGTCTGTTTTGCAGTTGCAAAATGGGCTACAACGAACATTTAATTGCAAAAAGAAAGGCCCAAATAGTTAAAAGGAATGATGCAAGAATAATATCATTCAAGTTAGCGTTTTATAATTCAAACACGAAGAAGGTTCAAATGCCTCCATTTTTCATACCTCCACTGTGTCTTCATTTTAAAATTTTAATAATTCAAAATTTAAAACTTAAAAGTCAAAATAAAACCATTGGATATAATTTACATCATTTTATCTATACACGTGTAAAAAATTATGACATTTCAATTTTGTTTTAGTTGTCATCAAGAGCTTGTAAAAAAACGTACTAATGTGGATAATTTCTAGACGTTGATTTTTCAACTTATTGATTAACATAAAAACAAAATCGAAATGTGATAATTTTTTATGAGCACGTAGATAAAATGATGTAGTTTTGACTTTTAAATTTTACATTTTGAGTTATTAAAGTTTTTAAAAATGGAAGCATGGTGGAGACACAAAAAATGAAGGCATTTGAACCATCTCTTCAAACATATCCTAAAATAAGTAAAATAATGATAAAGGTCTCTGCAAGGAATTTTGGTGGATCTTTCTCTTCCAGAGGTTGAGGGATGTATCTGTTGAAAGCTCCATCCATGTATCTTGGAAATATGTATTGATATATTGTGGTTTGCAAAATGTCATCCCTTAATGCAGATATTACTAAATTTTCTATTTTGTCTTTTGTTCTTTTTTCTTGGAAGAGAGCTGCGCAACATGTTTCATTGCACACTAGGTGTTCAAAATGGACTCCAAGCTATCTTTTTCTTTTTCTTTTTTTCAGATAAAATTTGTCAACAAAATTTGTAACAGTGAAATTTCGAATTCATCACATAGTTTTTAGGTTAATTTATATCACTTTTATTAGAGTCTGTCTGTCACGGTAACGGTGATATTTCAGCCTAAATCATACTAATTCTAAAACCTATTGCTTTAAATGACGAATTCAAATCGTTCAAATAGATCTACTTCACGAGTGATATGTTTACATACACAATTTATAATTTTTTGAATTTATTTAATATCAAATCAAGCATCAAATGTGGAGTTTTTAAAGGTAATTTGTGTATTTATTTTTCATCAGTTTTTGACCATTTGACTAAATAAAAAATTAATTCAATAATTTATAAATTTTTCATTTAAATACATCAATTATGAAGTTGATCGGTTTGAACGGTTTGAATTTCTCGTTTAAAGTCTATCTGATAGATTTTGAAGATCGATGTCATGTGCCACTCATATCATATTAACCTGACTAAGTCTTTCGTTTTTGGATTGTTTGTACTTTCTTTTTTGCATCGCCCACCCCTCGCTTTTCCTCCGCTCTATCTCGCTGGTGATCTATGAGGAATCTTACAAATCTAAAACTACAAACGTCTTGTACTTGATTTTCTCTTTCAAATGAGACATATATTGATATACTGTTTTGAGGTTAGTTGTTTGGTTTACAAACTTGAAATCAACACTTTTCAAAGTTGTGTAGCAGAGTTTACAAACTTGAATATCAACATTTTACGGAGTTGTGTAGCAAGGTTTACAGACTTGAAAGCTTGGATTTAAAGAGTTAGATGCAGCAGCTAGTGCGAGATCTAAACAATTAAATATTGAGATTACTCAGTCGGTTTACAAACTTGAAATCAACACTTTACAATGTTGTTTAACAAGATTAATATATTTGAAAGCTTTGATTTTAAGAATTGGATGCAACAACTAGCGCTAGCTGTAAAATGATAAAATTTTGAGATTACTTCTTAGGTTTACAAATTTGAAATCAGCACTTTACAAAGTTGTGTACCAAGATTTACAGACTTGAAAACTTGGATTTAAAGACGTTCTGGAAAGTGGTCTGCGCTAGCAACCTTATAAAAGGTCAAAAGTGGATAGTTGGGAGACCGGAGATTGAGTCTGGAGGTAGTTAGCAGATTTTTTTTCCAAGTTCAATTCTTAAACGAAGCTAACACAAGCATAACTAGGATGTTCTTAAGTCACCAAGTTTTTTAATGAGTTTAACTCCAAAACCTATTAAATTGGCTTCAAACGCTAATCTAAATAGTTGAAACTGATCTACTTCACGAGTAATGTGTTTATATTTAAAATTTATAAATTTCCGAATTAATTTAATATAAAAGCAATTGGTAAAAAAATTATAAATTATTTTTAATGTATTTTTTCATCATAAAATGATCACTTTATACTAAATTAACTCCATAATTTTAAAATTTGTATTTAAACACATTATTTCAGAAATAAAATAGTTTCAATGAATTCATAGTTTGAAAAGAATTTAATAAATTTTAAAATTATGGGCACCACCAAATTTGATGATCTTACTTAGCTTATTTCTACTCGTGCTAACAAGTAATTTTTTTTTTTGAATAAAGGTGGGAAGTCAAGCCATTTAACTATTTAATATCCATAAAAAATATTTTTTTTGGATTTCAAACCTACGACTTCTGTCCGGATAATCGGTACAGTATCCGAATATGGATACGAATTAGGTCAGAAATGTCTAAACAGAATGGATATCCGGAATCCATTTTCTAAGAGTGTAAATAGAGTTTGGAACCCATTTTGGAGCGTCTCCCGTCTGACCCATGTGACTGCTTTCTCCTTAAGGGCCTGGTCGGCGGTAGAAGAATGGGTAGAGGAAAAAAAATTTGAACTGAAAATTACTGTTCACGTGGGAAAAAAAAAATCACTCACGTGAACAGTAATTTATCAATAGCAGCCGAACAGGCCCTAAAGGACGGACTTCACATGGGGGTTATATTTATTGATTCTCCTAATATATAAATGTCCCATTTAAACTATGATTTTAGTTGTGGGACTAAACTGTGTTCCGAACAGGAGTAGTTTCTTTGTTTTTGTTTTTTTGTTTTGCTTTTTATCACTGTATACTTAGAATGTTTGTCATATTTAAAAAGCTCCGATACTACTGTCCCGGAAGAATATAGCATGGAGATTTCTTTTCTTTTTTTGCATTACTATTTTTTTTGTTTTGATTATAATATTTGTATGAGTGAGCCTATGGTGCTATGCATAGGACGGATGGCTAGTGTACTACGGCTCAATATGGTACTTTTTAAAATTCTAACGGTCGATCCAACCATTCAATGTGATAACCATATGAATATGTACTTGCAAACTAAATTTTATATTTTTTCGGATTTTTTTACTATTTTTTTAGATAGGTAGAATTTTGATGGTCCAGAATTTTCAAGAAACACTGATTTTTCTACCTATCTAAAAAAATAGTAAAAAAATTCGAAAAAATATAAAATTTAGTTTGCAAGTACATATTCATATGGTTATCACATTGAACGGTTGGATCGACCGTTAAGATTTTAAAAAGTACCATATTGAGCCGTAGTACACTAGCCATCCGTGCTATGCATAGCACCATAGGCTCACTCTATTTGTATTATATTATATAAATGGATTATTTGAGTGGGTTATTCATATGCTCAAATTGTCTGATAATTATTCGTTTTGTATCCGTATTAGAATTCGTATTCGTGAATTATCCGCTCTGTATTTATATCTGTTTAAGGTAGATTTAGTTTTAAATTTTAACATCCGTTTACAATTCGTATCCGTATTTGTATCTGCTCCGTTTACACCTCTACTAAAGGCTGATTCTTACAAGTAAAAATTTCTAGTTTCAATAATTGAAAAATCTGGAGCCAACTGCCAAAGTAATTCTTGCATTTGAAAAAAAAAAAGAAAAAGATAAATTGTCCATCATAGAGTCTAGAGATAAGTGTATACTTACCACAGGAGTCAGATTTTTGGTCGGATCTTGCTCAAAAACACACGCCCAAGTGTACCATATATTACCAAGTTGACACTGCCATTACCACTCGTCACTGGCCAATTGCAAATTGCCTTTTGGTTTAATACCTTTTCTTATCTTGTCAGATTTTTTTTTTTTTTTTTTTTTACGGAGCATGTCCCTTGTGATATTAGATTTTTAATAAAAAAAAAAAAAAGCTGAGTTATTTAAGGGGAAAAAGAGCAATAAAAATAAGAGGTTGGTAGAACTGCACAAGTCAGACACCCGTCGCATCCGTAGATTAGATGAATGTTTGTCAGATTCTCTGATACCTCTCTTTGTGTGTAAATTTGATGTGGTGGGTCACTGAATTTGATGAATGTTTGTCAGATTCTTTGATGCCTCTTTGTGTCATTGTGTCATTGTGTGTAGATTTTATGGAAAACGATCCATTCTTTATAAAATCACATATGAATGATACACCAGATCTGATTGATTCACAGATTCCCAGAGATTCCATTTGGGAATCGGTAGGTAGACCGGACCCAGCTCTGGCCTGCGAACCTCTTCTGATTCTATGCGACAGAAATTTCTAGTGCTGTTTGTGTCAGCATTTAGTTCTTCTTAAGTTGTTATAAACTTATAATTAAATACTTATATAAATAGATTATTATGTTTTCATAAATGACTGATCACTTCAATTATATGAGGATTTTCTCAGTAATTTGAACATATTTTCTCATATTTTTCTAGATACTCTATGTATTATGTATTATTTTCGAATTTATTTGTTATTAACAATGAAAATTTTATTATATTTGATATGTTCATTTGGAGGTTAAATTAAAGATAGTCGAATTAGTCAAGTACTATTACATTAGGACGACATCACGTACAAGTAAATTATAATTTATAAACAATGTATTCTCTTGATTAGAAATATTCAAATGACGCGTTCTTATATGTATTATTATATCGTGCTCTTTATCATAATTTAACATCACCTTTTTTTAAGAAAAACTAGCTGAAATATGACTAAGTCATATTCATATTCTATAAAAAGTATGAAATATGACTAAGTCATATTAAACCTAACTTTAGACTTCTTACTTTAATGTAAAATTTTAGTAAAAACAATGAAATATTAATTCATATGTATCTATCTAGACTTTATAAAATTCTTGACCAGTCTGAAAAGATTTATTTTAATAACTTTACTTTTGATATGATAATTTAATCTTAGCTTGAAACAATCAGCAGTTGTCAAGCTGTGACAAAAGTATAATGTGACCACACAGAGTGCTACATCACTACAATTCATATAAAATTTTGTTGTCAAGGTGGCAAGGATCTGTCATTTGACATGGGCACAATACGGACTCTCTCGCTCTCCACATTAACAAGTGTTCCTCATTAGCGCCATCACACCAAACGTCGTGCGGCGATTTTTTCTAAGCCCTAATGTAGCGGGTTAGAAATTACTTGAACCCTACAAGCAACACGGATGGTATCTCGGGAAGGAATGCATATGAACACTTGACAAAGATCGGCGTCGCCTCGATCTGATAGTAAATTTAATTTTCGTGGTATCGCATAAGTTAATAAATTTTGGGATACGGTGACCTCACAAATCGTAAGGTGCAGGAAAGCGATAAGCCTCCTGTGACTGGAGGGAAACCAAGCCCCCACAAGCTGCTTTGCAATAAATTCTTACATGCTCCCGGTGCACGTGTTTTATATGCATTTACCATAAAATGTTCGGTAGATGCAAATTACGAATCAATCGTGATTTGTAATTGGTCATGAATATTTAATCATAATTGGTAGCTCTAACACTTCCATTTTTGCAAAAGAGGATATATGTGGTTAATTTTTTTTTTTTTTAAATCTAGTGAATATTGTTTGTATTAATTGTTTGCAATTGCGATGAATTATTATTAGCTGGGGCAATGTAATTTTAACATGCCATATAAGGTTAGAGTCATAATGGAGAGACTATTTAATATTTTCATATTAAATTTCAGACAATTGTTCTCTGTACTAGTGATATTTAATTTCATACTAAATTTTGACAATTATTTTTTGCACTTGATCAGGGAGGCTCTACTCGACAGAGCTAACAGGGGAGTGCCAGCATTGTGATGGTCCCCCTCTGGTGGTCGTCGCCACTGACCATAGTTTTTTAAGGTAGTTTTAGTTAGATTGTTTTGTAGTATTTATATTTGATATACTATGTTTGGATTATCTTATGTTTGTTTTATTCATATTTGATACTTTATGTTTTGTAGTATTTATATCTTATTTGTATATTTTTTTGTCATAATTAAACGTAACTTACATTGGTTTAAACTAAAACATAATTAAACACAACTCACATTGGACCCTATGTTTTATTTGAATAACAATTAAAAAAATATTGCCACACATTTACTCAATTTCAACATCTAAACATAACTTCATTCCTTTATGTTAAATTAACAACAACAAAATGTTAGATTATAAACTATTCAAAGAAAAAAAAACCTCCAGGCCGCCAAAATTTTTGGCGGCCTGATTAAAAATTCAGCTGCCGAAATTTTCAGTGGCCTGAACATTTTTAAAAATCTTCAGCTAAGCTGGACAAGTCTGTTATTTTGTATTTAATTTTGGACATTTAAAAAAAATCGGTAAGAGGTGTCTTGTTAGTAATATTGCTACAAATTTAACTTAAATATATGTACACTAGCTTAAATTACTTATGTTTGTTATTATTGCTTAAATACAAATTTAGCTTTAACATGCACAAAGACAATATAGTTAGCATCTAAAAAAAAATAAAACAAATAATATCCAAGTGTGATATTACTATCTAAATTATGTCTAAACAAATAAGTATGATTTTTTAATATTAAAGGATTACATTACACTCCAATATCTAAAAAATATTTTATTCGAAAATTGAACCTGCTATCTCTTTGTAGAGAGACTGAGTTCGTCCCACTGCACTAAGTCCATTGTTCTTAAAATTCAATCTTAATAATATTAATACACGTAAACGTTCACATCAACACCTCTTCATATATAACTAGAATTTTCGCATCTTACAAGTTTAAATATTATAAAATGACCATAAAAAAATTTAAATTTGAATAAATTCTAACGATTTAATATAAATTTAGTATATAGTACTATAGTGCAATATATTTAGTGATTTAATTCAACTCAACTAGTGTCCAGTAAAGAACCAAATGGAGGACACATCGGTTGCACTGTCAATCTCTACCTACTAAAAATTGGAGACATTCATGCATTGTTCTCTGCGCCTCTCATTGTAGATCACGCTCTCCCGAGTCTCTTGGAATTCAGATTCTCTCCGGTACCGTAATAGGGAATCTTTTACAATTACTTGATCTGGACCGTTTTCTTTAACATGGCACGAATCTCAAAGTAAAATAATACTGCCCCTCCGTCAGCCCGAATCTCAAAGCGGATGAGAGTTAATCTCAAACCGTAAAGTGAAGGGAATCTTTTTTACAGTAATGGAGAGGATACTTGTCCAGTCTCTTGAGGTCTGAGCACACCACTCTCTCACTCCATTATAATCAATCCCCTTGTAATAAAGAAAAAAGAAAAAAATAGTTCTCTCGCGGTCTCCCCTGGGCAGTCCATACACGTCAGCAAGAACCGTCGCAATTTGTCTGCCAGTGGCCATTTTTTCTGGCTATCACTTGGCTTTGAAACTCGTGCAATCCACCTCACCCACCCACCTCCACCCAATCTCTCCAAACAATTACCCATTTTTTTTATTTTAAAACCTCGTCATCC
The DNA here is from genome assembly GCA_025461045.1 of Carex parvula. NCBI lineage: Eukaryota > Viridiplantae > Streptophyta > Magnoliopsida > Poales > Cyperaceae > Carex > Carex parvula. The sequence goes on along the minus strand of JAJGRW010000240.1, from coordinate 29,185 downwards.
CCTTCGTCTCACTCCCTCCTCACACCAACCCCTGTCTCATCTCTCTCTCTCTCTCTCTGAACAGAAATGGAGAGAGCACGTCGCCTCGCCGCAGCGGCGATCTTGCGCCGTCTGATGAGCGAATCGAAGCAATCTCAGCCGGCTATCTCCAATTCAATCCGTCGCATCTCCACCTACTCCCCTTCCCTTCTCCAGCACCAACCCTCTCGCACCACTGCCCCCACCAATGCCGATAAACACCATCAACTTCATCACCCCCGCCACATCTCCACTGCTTCTCTCCAGCCATCCGACACTTTCGCACGCCGCCACAACTCCGCCACGCCAGACGAACAAACCATCATGGCCTCGCTCGTTGGTTTCCCCTCCACCGGTGCCTTGATTGACGCTACTGTTCCCAAATCAATCCGCGCGCCTCCTCTCAAATTCAGCAAATTTGATGAGGGTCTGACAGAATCTCAAATGGTGTCGCACATGCAACGCCTAGCCTCCATGAACAAGGCGTACAAGTCCTTCATCGGCATGGGATACTACGGGACCCACGTGCCAGCGGTGATCTTGCGAAACATAATGGAGAACCCGGGGTGGTACACACAGTACACCCCGTACCAGGCTGAGATTGCCCAAGGCCGTCTCGAATCTTTGCTCAATTTTCAAACTTTGATCACTGATCTGACAGCTCTCCCCATGTCAAACGCGTCTCTGCTTGACGAGGCTACAGCTGCGGCAGAGGCCATGGCCATGTGCAACAACATACAGAGATCGAAAAAGAAGACCTTCATAATTGCCTCAAACTGCCACCCACAAACCATTGACGTGTGCAACACACGTGCTGAAGGATTCGACCTGAAGGTGGTTGTGTCAGATTTGAAGGATATTGACTACAGCTCGGGTGATGTGTGTGGTGTTCTGGTACAGTACCCTGGTACAGAGGGAGAGGTACTGGATTATGAAGAGTTTGTTAAAAATGCGCATGTAAATGGTGTGAAGGTCGTGATGTCAACTGATCTATTGGCGTTGACTGTGCTCAAGCCGCCTGGTGAGATCGGGGCTGACATAGTGGTGGGGTCCGCACAGAGGTTTGGTGTCCCTATGGGGTATGGTGGGCCCCATGCAGCCTTCCTGGCAACTTCTCAGGAGTACAAGAGGCTCATGCCGGGTCGAATTATTGGACTCAGTATGGATTCGACCGGTAAGCAGGCTCTGCGCATGGCGATGCAGACAAGGGAGCAGCATATCAGGAGAGATAAGGCCACTAGCAATATTTGTACTGCTCAGGTACATGCACTTCACAACCCCTTTGTTGAATTGCCTCTAATATAGGATTTAAATGTGGTGAATATACTACTGCATGGCAAAAGAACATGGCCTTTTTGGAGTGTAAAACAAAAAAAAAAAGAATATCAGGAAATTAATGAAGTTCTAATTCTGCTGAGGAATTTGCTTAGTTTGTGAAAGTACAATTCTTGTTTTGTTATAGCTTGCAATAAGAAAGACAATAATAACTAATAAAGTTAAAGTTTAGGTACCGGTCTCTCCTTTTGGCCTGTTTATTGAAACTATCAACTATAGATACAGAATTATAGGGAGTTATATTCCATTTCTATTCATAAATAGCATTTTTCATTGCTGGAGTAGTTGGTTTTAAGTGAGTTGGGGTTGAAGTAGGAATTGATAGTGACTCTGTAGTCTGTAGGTTGCTTTATTTATACCCTGAAGGAGCCTAATTAGGTAGATACAACGACAGAATGATTATAAGTACATTTAATTTAACCTGGCAAACCGTTGACTATTTAATTGCTGATAGTTCAGCACTTGCTACTGAGCTTTAAATGAGATGTTTTTAGTGCAACTCTGTGACTATCACAGAGTGCACCTGTTCAACCCAAGTCTTCACAATGTTTCATGTCACCTGCTCAGCTGCTCTCACTACATCTGGGACCCACGTGGTAAACTTTGTAGGGGGTATTGACCACTGCGGGCACCAAATATATATATTTTTTTAAAAACCACAATTTTTTACTTTTTGAATCTAATATGTACACACTTTTTATATCCCTCTCTAGGCATTGTTGGCCAACATGGCAGCTATGTATGCAGTATACCATGGACCAGAAGGTCTCAAGGCGGATAGCAAATCGGGTCCATGGCTTAGCAGGTGTATTTGCACATGGGTTGAAGAAACTTGGTACCGTGACGGTACAAGACCTTCCTTTCTTTGATACAGTTAAGGTGACATGTGCCGATGCGAAGGCCATTGCTGACTTGGCAGTCAAGCATGAGATGAATCTTCGTATCGTAGATTCTATACGGTAGCTACTCTTCCCTCCATTTCTGCAAAGTTAATTATTTATTTGGAGCTGTGTTGAAAAACTATGTTGATTCATTGGTTAAAATTAATATTCAGCTAACTGTCGCATTTGATGAGACTACAACATTAGAAGATGTAGATACTCTGTTCAAGGTGTTCAATGGGGGTAAACCTGTAAGTAAACCTTCCTGCTTTAATTTGTTCATGGATTTGTATAGTATAACTGAGAAGCAGTAAACAAATAAAATTCTATTTGAAAAATTTCAGGTGAGTTTCACAGCAGAGTCTCTGGCACCAGAGGTCGATAGCCCCATCCCGGCTGGGCTTGCAAGACAGAGCCCATACCTGACGCACCAGATCTTTAACATGTATGAAATCATCTCAACTATACTTGTTTATCATCACAACTATGCTTGTTTTGTACCTGCCTGCTTTGGGCATACATATACCTTATGTTTTTTATTATGTCATGTTTTGAAGGTATCATACCGAGCATGAATTGTTAAGGTACCTCCATAAGCTACAAGCGAAGGATCTTTCGCTGTGCCACAGCATGATACCACTTGGATCATGTACCATGAAATTGAATGCAACAGTTGAAATGATTCCAGTCACTTACCCCAACTTTGCCAATATTCACCCCTTTGTCCCTCTTGATCAGGCCGCGGGCTATCAGGTTAGATAAAAATAGTCTCTAATTTACTTCATTCTTCATTAATTTTCTGGCTATATATTTGTGTATTTGGAACTTTGAATGACCTTTTGTCATTACTTGGAGCAAGGAGCAGTAATGATTTGTCTTTCCCTTGTATAGCTAATTTTTGGAGTGATTTGTTCTAAGGAACAAACTAGTTTTTATTCCTTGTGAAACATACAGGACTTGTGTTTCAATTATTGACTTGTTTAATTTAAAATTTGAAGGAAATGTTCGATGATTTGGGTGATCTCTTATGCAAAATCACGGGATTTGATTCTTTCTCTCTCCAACCAAATGCCGGTGCTGCGGGTGGAGTATGCAGGACTCATGGTTATCGTAAATACCCACCAGGTACTTGATCTTAGCTAGTTATCTATTACCAATTTAGCATTAGTCATTCATAATTAGCTATTATATATATTTTGTGGTAATTTTTGTATTTTCTTAAATCTAGTCAAGAGGAGACCACCACAGGAATGTGTGCATCATACCGGTCTCTGCTCATGGTACCAACCCAGCTAGTGCTGCCATGTGTGGTATGAAAATTGTTGCAGTCGGTACTGATTCAAAGGGAAATATTAACATCGAGGAACTGAGAAAGGCTGCTGAGTCTAACAAGGAGAATTTGTCTGCTCTCATGGTATGTATATTATCTCGATCTGTTTAGCAAACAAGTAAAATAGTGGAAGAGTGGAAAAAAAGAATATGCTTTTCTATTCTGCACAATCCTGCTCATGTTCAGCAATCATGGAATTGATGAAGAGTAAAATTGGGCCTATTTGAACTCATGCAAAATCCACTCTTTTAGTATTCCACCTCTTCCATTGAATAGTCAGGTTGAATAGGGAGGGGCTAAGGTGCAAAACAAAACAGTTTTGACTGCATAATTCCATCCCAATTCCATTTTCCACAATATTATCCAATTTCACTCCTGTTTAGCAACTATGCTACCACAATTTCACACTTTTCCACTATTCCTCCTCTATCAAATATAGCCGCATATCTTTGTTTTCAGATTTCTAGATAATTCTAATAGTCCTTGATTTGTCAACTCATTTTTTTTTGCTAGGTTACATATCCCTCGACTCATGGTGTTTACGAAGAAGGAATTGATGAGATATGCCAAAATTATTCATGACAATGGTGGCCAGGTGTACATGGATGGTGCTAACATGAATGCTCAGGTCAGTTTTGACAGTGAACAGTCACATACAAAATAATTTTTACATTACTTAATGTGCTAACACTAAGCGTGGTTTTATTTGCATCTCTTGCGTAGGTTGGACTGACGAGCCCAGGGTTTATCGGGGCAGATGTGTGCATCTCAACCTTCACAAGACATTCTGTATCCCACATGGTGGGGGTGGGCCCGGCATGGGCCCCATTGGTGTCAAGAAGCACCTCGCCCCATTCTTACCATCTCACCCTGTGGTATCTTTCCTCCTGTATTTAATTGATCTTTCTTTTTTGATCTGATGTAAGAACTTTAACATCTTCTATTACTCTTCTCTTTCTGTATCTAGGTGGCAAACTGGAGGAATCCCAGCCGCAGAAAATGCTGAGCCACTTGGAACAATCTCGGCTGCGCCATGGGGATCTGCTTTGATTCTCCCACTTTCGTACACATACATTGCTATGATGGGTTCCGGAGGTTTAAACAGATGCTTCTAAAATTGCCATCCTCAATGCCAACTACATGGCCTAAGCGTCTCGAGGTAATCTCTTCTTATAAAAGGCAACGCTTTTCATTTGCCTCTTTTTCCTTCCCATTTCTGCATAGATCTGTTTGAGATTTCCATATCTGCGTAGTGGAAAATTCAGAAAAAGTTGCTCAGATTAATTTATTATCATTCCAGTAGATCATCTATAACTTCCAAGATAATTTGAATACCACTTTGTAGTCTTCAAGGGATCATGATATGTGCATTGATTTTGCAAAGCTATGAAAGTGTTAAGTATTTTTCTCAAACAGATCAAAACAAGTATTTTTCTCAGGCTATGGTCTATACATCAAACTGATCACATTTGAAAGGTTTTATAGTAAGTATTTGAAAATTATGAAAGGCAATTAGCATAGTCAAAACAAGTAATTGTCAGTGCATTTTATCTTTATTGTATGATTTTCCATCCCATTTCTTTCTCTTTCTACATTTTGACTGTCAATTTAACAATAGTTTTATTCCTTTTCAGAACTATTACCCAGTTCTTTTCCGTGGAGTTAACGGGACTGTTGCTCATGAGTTCATTGTTGACTTGAGAGGCTTTAAGGTAGTATTTTTATCACCTGGTCATTTTGTCTTTTGTCAGTACCAAATTCTAAATTTTTTTTGTTATCTTTATTTCTCTGAAGACAACTGCTGGAATAGAGCCAGAGGATGTGGCAAAGCGTCTCATGGATTACGGGTTCCATGCACCAACCATGTCATGGCCTGTACCTGGCACACTCATGATTGAACCCACCCGAAAGTGAAACCAGGTATTCTGCTAATATTGATGTATCCTGTTTATAACTTATGATAAATTTGTATATTATTCTGGTTGAGGTGCCTAAAAGTAATATTCCATTTTCCTAGACAGGCTGAGATGGACAGGTTCTTAGTGAGTGCTCTAATCTCCATCAGAGAAGAGATTGCTCAGATCGAAAGCGGAAGGCTGATATTCAGAATAACGTCCTCAAGGTATATAGATTCTCACCATTCCTTTTCTACCCAAAATAACTGTACTAATGAACTTGAGTGGTTATGTAAACATTATAATAATATGTTTTCTGCAGGGAGCACCTCACCCACCAGCTACTGGTATGGTGACACATGGACCAAGCCATACAGCCGTGAGTATGACGGCTTCCCTGCTGCGTGGCTTCGGATGCCAATTTCATGGCCAACCACTGGTAAAATACTTCATTCTTTTAATTAGACTAAAGTAACCCAATTGTAACTTGCATGTCCCATTACACACATAATTTGGGGCAATCCTCTATATGAAATTGGGAGTATATATATGAATTTTCCCAAGGGATTTTTGCATAAGCTTGTTCTCTTACATTATTATTTTTATTTTTTGTGTTTTCAGGACGGTGGATAACGTTTATGGAGACCGCAACCTGATATGCACACTTCTTCCGGTGTCTCAAATGGCTGAGGAAGCAGCGG
>JAJGRW010000240.1:0-16883 GCA_025461045.1 Carex parvula | reverse complement strand
TAATTATGAAATCAGTTGGATGGGTTTGTACTCGAGTAGCTGGCCCGTTGTCTCCAATTGTACCGACTGATACCTAACCAAAATTTAGAGAACTTTTGTGATTGGGGTTTGTGCTGGTTCACAACAAACCAAAATCTACAAATGTTAAGGTGGTTTAGATGAAGTGTGCATATGCTAAGTTTCAACCATTGAAATACTGAAGCATTCGAAATGCCAAATTAGGTCAACAATATAGCACTGGAATTATCTGATGGTATCAAACAAGACAGCCAGTAAGTCATCTGTAATTGCATATTGATTTTCACCATGAGACCATAAAGATTTGTTTGTTCAGTGATGCAAATTTCCACTGGTTTATATACACCAGATGTTCGATAAGAAGTCTCAACCAAGAATAACATTCCATTAATTAACATACAGTAACAACGAGCCAGCTACTAACAATGTTCAAGGGGATAAAAGGATATTGAAATGAACATACTATATCAATTATTTGACCGAATGCATTTTCTATTCATGAAATTTAATTTTTTAAAAAGCACATGAACTGTTCGACAAAATGTCTCAAGCAAGCGTTGCTTTTTAGAGCTATTAACATATAGCACTAGAGACAAATCTTAAGTGAAACAAAAAGAAGAAGAACAAAACCTTGTATAACTGTTCTGTAACGGCGGCTCCGATCACGCCGGTGTAGAAAGCGGCCGTGTAGATGGAGATGAGAGGCGTGAAGGACTTGGGGCGTCGGTACGGCTCGATCATGTCCCACAACACCGTCTTCTCCCACTTGTGGAACTCCCGATCCGCGTACCACCTCCAAAACCTACTCGTCATTGCTCCCTCTCCCTCCCTCTCTCTCTCTCTCTCTCTCTCACTCTCTCGTTCGTCGGATGGATCGAAGGTTTATTAATTAGGGAGAAGAGGTTCGTGGCCAATCATGGCTCCTTTCTTCAGTGAAGTAGGTGTTCGCATTAAATGATGGACGGCATCCAAGAGGCTTTCTCCGATCAAAGTTTTTATTGTTCCGTGAGGTAAATTCTGAATTCTGGGCTTGCAATGAATGGTTATTAGGAGAGGCCGAATTTCAATAAAGCCCTTGAGAAAATAAGAAATAGCCCGTTAGTAATATTGTTTACCCCCCCACAAAGCATCGTAGGCAGGAGAACGGAGTAGGTCCGATGCCCATCGGACCTACTTTTAGGTTCAACGAGCATGAAGACCGTCCGATCAAATTTAAAATTTGTGCGCATGAAAATTGAAACAGACGTGAATGAATTTTAAAGTATTATGCACGAATCTTAAAGCAAATTGACGGTGATTAAACCCATCGAACCAGAGTAGATCTGATGGGCATCGGACCTACTCTCAAGTGCGTAGGCAGTTCCGCCTAAGGGCTTCTCTCAAAAAACAGGATTGGACCAATTGATAACAGGATTATATGAATTTTAAAATACATTGAAACTAATATGAAATAATCAAATGGCTCGAAACCTTAAACATATATTTATTTGCATGTTGTGGTTAATATAAGCGGCTTGTTTAATAAAATTCATACAATTTGAATATTACGATATTAACATCAACAGCCATTAAATTTAGACAGTTTAAAACATTTTAAATTGCTCAATGAATAGTAATTAATTCTTCTGTAGCTCTAAGTGCTACACAGATCCTGTTGAATGAAAGACAATACAAAATTATACACCATCGTTTCACTTTTTAGTACATACAACAGTTGATCATCTCATGTAAACTAGTACATAAAAAAAAAAAGTACTGTAGAGAATTGTAATTATCTCTGTCCATGGAAAATTAAAGCTTTCAAGAGAGTAAGCATTTAGTTAAAAAAAAAATAACAAGTTTGAGCAAGAAACTATTTAGGAGAGGTTACTACTAACAAGAGGAGGGATCGGATGACACCTCTTTTTAGTGACATCGAATAACACCATGCATTTTCAAAGTTTTCAAAGTCTAAACAGTCGATCCAAACCGTTCAATATGATGGATATATTAAACTGTGCTTGCATATCAAATTTTACATTTTTTTGAATTTTTTTTACTATTTATTAAGTATTTTACAAAATCGTTGTTTTCAGACCATTGAATTTTTGTACCCATCTTAATAAATAGTAAAAAAAATTCAAAAAATGTAAATTTGATCTGCAAGCACAACTTTATTTAGATAATCATGTTGAACGGTTGGATCGCGATTTGGACTTTGAAAATGCATGGTGTTATCCGATGTCACCAAAAAAAAGAGGTGTCATCCGATCCCTCCTCTAATAACAATGATAATTTATAAAAAAACAAAAAAAAAGCACGAGAACAAAAAGGCTTGACCTCAACTTTTACATCTATTCCACAGTGAAACAGAAGCAATTAAGCATTTTACAGACTAGAAGCAATTTTTTTGCCACCCAAAACTACTGACAAAAATCTAGATTTCATTTTTAAACTCCACTCAGTTAGCCAGAAAAGGAAATTGCAAAAAAAAAAAAAAATCTTACAAGTACAACCTATTTATCCCATTTATCTCGTCTCATACCCAAACTCTAATTTCTCGATAGGTAGAGGCCCGTATATCTTCTTGAACTTAGCCAAAACATTTTGTTCTTATGTCATAATGCTTTTGTGTATCTCTGCTAATCGCCACGTTTGAAAGCTTAGAATGTCTCAATAGCCCAAGCCGGGTGCACATACTCCACTGTTCTACCGTAATCCGAGTTATGGTAACTTGAGTTTGCGTAAAGAAAATTCATCAACAAATCCTCACAATTGAAATTCTTGTGCACAAATTCTCTACCCTTTCTTGCTTCTTCACTCCAATATTTGTTAAATGCAAATTCACTATCCATAAAGGCTGCACCCGTTAAGATCAAATTATACCTGTTCTTACCCCTTGCATACCGCTCGTTTCGGTACAATAACGGGGTCTCCGTCTATCAACCGTGGGTAGAAACCCACAATCTTTTGGGGGTTCTCTCTCCAAACCCTAAACCCTTTTTCCACAATCATTACATGTCATCAATATATCATCGTCTAGTTTCAGCACGGCACGGGTCTTAATAATGGGTCAGGTTTAAAGCGGTTGTTGAGGAGTGACCTTCTCAACCCGGATACGTACCGGAACAGCAGAGTCAAACTCCTGAGGGTCGGGTGGGTCCCTTTGTTCCACCCACAACATCTCCCGTACAGCTCGCATCGGGAATAGTGCTTCACATACAGCTTCAAATTCCAAAGCCGAGCTTCGTATGTCATTGTAACCCTAGTAAATTTTGAAAACTGTCCCTTGTATGAATACGCTTGTTGTGCACCATTACCTCCATATAAGAATTGTACCCCACACAAACAAATGCAGACCCATTAATGAAAATATGCAAAAGAATAAACTGCCCATCCAGGTTTTAGGGTTCATTCCTCTCTCTTAAAGAAAACCCAGCTTCTGTGACCACCATCTGAAAAATTTGCGGCAGCTTCAAGTTAAATCGGGGTAAGACCGAAAAGTACCTGACTTCGTTCTTCTAAATAAATCAGCAATAGCTTGACGGAGAGACAGATTTCAAAATGCCACCAACAAAACCAAGAAAGCTATCACAGACACTGCAAAGCTGAAACAGAGACAACCAATGAAAAAATCGCCAGGTGGCATCACCAGATGGCACCCGATCCCCATCCATGACAGCTATCCAATCACCGGATTGTAATTGCCGTGTATCAAAATGGTGGTACCTATTACCATTCCAAGCATTTCTTTCCTTTTTCGGCATCTCAAACCCTAATTCAACTGGTACCTCTTTGTACTCATCCTTGGTCAATTTCTCAACCTTGTAAAGTCTGACCTGTTTGCCGTATGTACCGGCACAGTCTTGACCGGGTCGGTACAATGATCCCCCGTAAATAAATAAGCGTCCCGCATTACGAGCACCCAGGCTCTTGTCAGCTCTGTAAATTGGGTTTTGTTTGTGCTGGAGCCAGGGGCCAAGAGGGGACCTGCTGTACCAGATTTCAAGCTCGGCATTTTTTTCAGTACCAGATCGGGTGAAATCCGAAGCGAATATCCATAGAAACCCTCATATTGTACCATTGTTGCATCAATGAGCGGCTTTTTTATGAGAACCTTCTCTACTTCCATTCAAGAGGAAATTTGGTGGCACGATAAGGCGTAGATCTCCCTTTTTACTTCCCTCAGGCATCATGTATATCTAAAAGTTAGGAAAAAAATGGATAAATGTAAATGAACTGATTTGAAGGGAAAACAAAAATAAAAAAGGTCATGCCAATGCTGATAGGCACAGAATGTTATGGAATAAAAATCCTATTATTTTTGGTTTGATTATTTCTTTCAATCAGCACCACTCTAAACATGGTTTAACACTTGGTAGAAATAAGCACCCACAGATATGCTTATAATAAACTCAGAACTTGAGAAAATAGGGTTGTTGGATGTATTACTTGGTTTTGATAATTGAAAACAAAGGGATAGGAAAGATGCCAATTCTCCATTAAAGCGATGCCCAGAAATTGCCAGGTGACGCCTTGGTCAGTACTTCTGGCAACACCGATGTCTCCTTTCATTGTTATTGTGTTTTTTGTCTCAAAGAACATGTACAAATCATTATCCTGAAAACAAAAATTTTAAGATCAGATTCAGATTTTTACCCAGGTTGAAAAAAATTCTTTCATCTTTTCGGTTTTCAGGACATGTAATATGCAAAAAAAAAATTCTATTTTTTGTTTCCGTAAGTCCCTTTTCAGTTTGGTAACTAATCCAATAAATTAATTCAACTTAAATCACAGTCTTACAATTTCTTACCCTATCCATGCCCTATTTGACTAGTCTACTGTCTACTGCCACCTTTCATACACATCAAAATACATGTATCAATTGCAAGAGAAATAATAATCATTAAAGAAAGGCATCATTTTTCAACTATACTAGGAAAATACAGGATACAAATTCAACCTGAACATGGAGAAATGGGTCGGCCACAAAATTGCTGGGGTAACCTGCCGAAGAAAGGGTTGCGCATGTCAGCACAGGATTCGCCACAGGCCATGCAGAGCTGTTTGCATTAATCCTGTTTTCTTGCTGTTTCAACATATTAGAAACCAAGCTTTCAGCACATCAAAACCAAAATTTCAAAATTCGAAATTCTGAACAATCATAAAAAAAAATGGAAAAATCTGTCTCAAGTTTGAAAATTTACCAGTTCAATCGGAGAGAGAGACAAAGGGCTCTTCCCGTAGTAAATCCCAATAGACCACGACCCCTCGCTATCGGGTCTGCACCCGACAAAATCCGGGTCGGGTTTTAGAAAGGAAGCGACTATGATCCAGTAATAAGCAGAACCGACTAAGAGAGAGACGATCAAGGATCCAACGAGGAAGGAGCGAGCCATGGAGAGTCTGACAACCGGGGCCCCACCGATCTTGTGAACCAGCACAGAGAAAAAACCCCTCGAGGCACAAGGTTTCACGCCTTTCTCTCCCATTTTGGAAGCGCGCTATGCATGGTTCGCCTCCGCCATTCGAGAAACCTCGAGGAAGTGCTCTGTATTTGTTTGTTTGTTTTGTTTCGTTGGGGAAGGTCGTATATCGGGAAGCGAGCGAGAGAGGGAAAGCACTGGACTGGATAGTGCCTGTGGAAAAAAGACAAGAAAAGGTTGACAACTTCAAAACTTGTGAACTGGAGAGAATGAAATTTTAAAATAATATTTTTTCTAACAGATAAAGGAAGAATCAGTAACATGCGCGTCTAGTTGGACAGCACATCACCTCAGGTTATCCGACTCAAGCAAATTATGATCGAACGGTTCTATTGACATGGCACGAATCTCAAAATAGACCCCTACAGTTTCCACAAACACCGAATTGAGTTTGGCCCAGATAGAATTAATCTGGGCCGTCCGTTTCAATTTGCTTGAGTCAGGTACACTGGGAGGATACGGATGATACGGATCCTGTCTAGTTGGATCCTTACCTAGTTAGAACCTTAGAGGTTATATCCTCGGTGCTTTTCATTTATATTTTTTTTTCGCCTTTTCGAGTGCTCATCGGCATCAGACTTTTTATTTGCATATATGCCACTGAAAGTTTGAAATATTCGAAAAAAGGACCTTACTGAGAAAAACCGCTCAAAAATTAAAATTTAATGTCATCGAGAGAAAAAAAAATGGCATTTATTTGATCTGTAATGGGCCCTATATTGGCGTCAATTATTTGAATTCCAATCCAAAACTTCGCAATCTACCATGGAGCGTACGCCAAGTCGGTCAAAGTCTCTGTCTCCACGACTGACCGATCCCCACTGACTCCTTCGCAATCCACGGGATATAAAGTTTTCTGTGGCCGTTACAAGCTGGACTTTGGTGCGGCAGCGTGTTGTTGTGTGTTTTTGACTTTTTTCGTCAGATCTTTCTTCTTTATTTGAATTCTCCTCTCCATTTCACATTTGCTTTTTCTTTTTCTTTTTTTGAAAAAAAAAAATTGATACAAATAACAAATGATTTTACACTTTGCCGCATTAATGGAAATGAAAACAAATGACTTCAAAGAAATTTCCAAAATTGCCTTGAAAATTTGGAAACTAGATATTTTTAACACCACTGAGAATATTTCTTCCTCTGCCTCTCATTTTGAGCTAATTTATTGATGAATCTACACAAAAAAAACTCGAACTATATTGGACATTGTCGTAAAATATGGGCTAGTTAATCGGCCGTCTAGTTGTTGGCGGTGACCAAACTGTCACGGATAACTTGGCGGAGGTGAGTTGATGAATTTTTTGATTAATTGGCTGATAATTTTTATTATTCCCGTTTATTTTTGTTGATGTCCGTTTATTCTCGTTTATTTATGTTTAGTTGGTCATTTGTTGGTTCATAATCCGTATATATATTGGATCGTTTAGTCCATTAAATCGGCTGATTTGTCCGGTTAATCCGCTACATGTTTTGTCTTATTTTATCCGGCTTTTTTATAAATGGCAATTTAATCAGACTTTATTAATTAACAAAGTAGCTAAGTTAAAATAAATTTATGTGATAATTTTTATAAGTTAAATTAATTATTTTTAATAAATTTTGAATATATGTACATACTTTAATAAAAAATGCAAAATTCTGATTAATCAGCCACATACCAATTAATCGCTTGGCAGTACTCGTCCGTCCGATGAGCGCATACCGTTATTTACAACAATGATATTTGATTGGTACACGGTGCTATTCAGTTGTTAATGGAGACAGAATTTACGAGTATACTTAAGAGTGTTCTTAGCTCATCATTAAGCTCTTTGGTGAGCTTAACTCCAAAATTTATCGGATTGATATCAAATGATGCATTTAAATTGTTGAATCCGATCTTCTTCACGAGTGATGCGTTTACATGTGAAATTTTTAAATTTTTAAATCAATTTAGTATAAAGTCATGTGATAAAAAAAAGATATGTAAGGTAATTTTAATACGTTAATTTTCATCGTTTTTGACTGCTTGACTTATATTAAATTAATTTGCAAAATTTATAAATTTGATATGTAACACCACTCGTGAAGTAGACCGGTATCAACGGTTTGAATTCGTTGTTTGAATCAATTTAATTAATTTTGAAATCAATAATTTGATACATATCTTCCGATTTAATAATTTATTTAAGAACAGATGGTTTGAATTTGATCAAGATTCATCCTTGTTAGTCTAGCTGTTTGAATTTAACTAAATAGGTTTGAATAAAATATTAAACATCTGATGCCTCATTATTAATGGAAATGATTATGCCTCATTATTTATGTGTTTCATTAATGTCCCGCATTTTTTTTTTTTTTTTGAAGTTCAAACACTCAATCGCTCAACATGATATATGTATAAAAATGTCTTGGGTACCAAAAATTTTATGTTTTTTAGAAATCTTTTACTATTTTTTTTAGATAAGTACAAAATTAGAAGATTATGGACCATCTAAAAACAATGATTATGTACCAATATAAAATAGTAAAAAATTCTAAAACATAAATAAAAATATAAAATATTTTTAACATGAAATCATATTGAGCGGTTGGAATCGACTGTCTGAACAGTGAAAATATAAATAAAAATGTAAAACATAATAGGTACATCATTAATTATTTAGAGGTGAGGCATATCATTAATGAATTCAGATAACCCTGGTACCGTAATAGGAAATCTTTTACAATTACTTGATCTAGACCGTTCTTTTTAACTTGGCACGAATCTCAAAGCCCAATAATATTACCCCTCTGTCAGCCCGAATCCCAAACTGGCTGGGAGTTAATCTCAAACCGTAAAGTGAAGGAAATCTGTTACGGTACCGGGAGGATATTTGTCCATCATTAATATGATGCTACTAAGACTATAGTAGTAGCATATAAAATTATTTTATAGTGATGATTCAAATATAAAACTCCACTAGGAATTAGGTTGGAGTTCTAATTTAAGAAGGTGTGTGAATGGGATCTGTGTGAGTATAAATTGGTCCCTAAGCTTTCACTTATTTCAAGTTAGTCCTTAAATTTTTTTCAGAAAAAAGTAAGTCTGTTCTTGAAATTTCAGTTACATCAAATCAGTCCTTGAACTTTTAAAACTGAAGTACTATATTGGTCCTTCAACTTCTTTCATCAATTATTTCGACTTGTTTTTTCAAAAGAAAAAAAATGAAGGACCAATTTGCAAATAATGAAGTTCAAGAACCATCTCGTTTCTTCTAAAAACTTAAAGATTAATTGGACCGAGACTAATTTTTAAAATATTTCTAATATATTTATAGTTGATATTAGCTGACGTGATGCAAGTTTTTATACTTACAAGTGTAAGTTGTTTACATAAATATAAAATATTTTTATCTAACATATCAAATCTTTATACCTACTACTTTAATTTGAATTAAAATCTTCTATTTAATATTTTGTACTAAAAACAAAACTAACTAGCGTAAAATATTAAAAATTCATTAATTTTAAATTTTTATTAATAGCAATAAAATTTTATATATAATATATTAAGTCTTTATATTTAGCATGTCAAGTCTTTATACATAACATATTAAGATAAAACATACAGAAACGAATATAATTCAAAAGTTCTTATGATGGATCTCATTTGAAAGAGGAAACTGAGTATAGAAAATTTGCAGTTTTAGATTTACAAGATTCTTCACATATCATCAGAAAAATAAAAATAAGTAAGATTGAATAGAAAAAGAAGAAAAAGAGTAAAATAAATCTCTTCTTGTCAGTCTCAAAGACAAATTGAAGAATGGAGTCGCCGTCACCAGAACATTTCTCTATTTTTTATTTAACATTTTTTTTTAAATCTTCACAGAAGCTGCTAAATCGTGAGAAAAAATCGAGACCTTTGGGTAATCAACAGTTCTAATTCTAGAATTTTTGTAGCTAAGTCTGCTACCTCTCTTTTCTCAATTGCACAACGTAACAGGTGATGATTGCACGGTTGAAATGAAATTTCTAAAATGTAGAAATATTAATTTATAATATTTTTTACAAAAAATATCAACCACTTTCTGTAACGGCCACACTCGATCAAATACTTATAAAGGCAATACCCCTTTCTCTATATCACGGATGAACCGGGTCGTTCGATAGCGCTATGGATGCATCTTTTCCTCGTTATATACATATAGCTACAGTGTTCTCTTCACAAAAAATCCTGCATAACCGGAAATTTTACAAAATATCCGTAAGAAAAAAAAGAGGAGAGAGAAATCGCCAATGACTCGATAATAAATTTAGGGCAAATTTTATGTACACATGCACCCTCAAAAACCTCGAAAATACATATTTTCTTCTAAAATTCATAATATCATTTACCCCTCTTAAAATAAAAAAAATCACAAATTTTATCAATTTATTGTTTTTCTATTAAAATTCATTTTAAATTTATAAATATCTATTTTATCATTTATTAAAAAATAAAAAACATATGTAGCATGTTTAAGAAAATTGTTTAGTATTATATAAAAAAAAATGTTAGCTTTTTAATTGGTCGTTTGTGAAGGCAAATAATTAATTTTCTTATTTTTAACGCGCGCAGAAGTGTGTGCCTAAATACCATTGCGTATGCGTCACAACTTGATAAATAAATCATTGCACTCGGAAACCGACCAATTAGAAAATTAAATATTTTTTTATGCAGACTAATTGTTTTTATTTTTTATTAAAGGGTAAAAATGAGAACTTTGTGAATTTAAAATAAGTTTAAATAAAAAAAAAAAACAATAAATTGGATAAATTTGTGAGTTTTAAAATTTATAGGGGTATACATGACATTATAAATTTTAGAGGCAAAAATTTATGGGGGTTTTATATTTATTTATTTATTCATTTTTTAACGGTGACTCTTTCAGTTTCAAGATTCAATTATGGAGGGAAAAAATTGACTTGAATGAAAATGACTGGTGGGGGTGGGCAATTAAGGGATGTCTTTAGACAAAAAGTCCAATTGGGTCATGTCAGATTGTCAAAATCAGAGATATTGGCCAACAAGTTGATGATCATTGGCCTCAAATGTCAATTTTTTTTCAATCATGGTTGACACTTGGCGGTCACTTAGATGTCAAATTTCAAATGCGTTTAATTTAAATAATCAAAATACATTGTGAGCACTATTTTTTTTTGAGCTAATTCACATTTGAATTAAGAGCTACCTACCCGACATTTTTATTAATATCCAAAGTTAATTACAAATTAATTAATTTACCCGACATTTGGAAAGTACTAAGATTGATCATATGTTATATGTTATCTTATTGAATGCTATATGTTATATTGATAATATGTTATAAATCAAAAGAAGTAATCTAACAAATAATTTAAACAAAAAATTCAAATTTTCAGTGTTAGATTTCATTATCTTGCTCTTCATAGTGTCTCTGAAAAAAAAAAATTAGAAACCGGTTTCTGGAGGTTTGAACATTTTTGGAAAAAGTCGGAAATCATGAGTAAATTAATTAATTTGTAATTAACTTTGGATATTAATAAAAATGTCGGGCTACCTACTATTCTTTGTTTGTCTTTTATGAGTTAACTCATTATTCTACTAACCCAACAAAATATTAAATTAGTGCATTCTATTCTCATTAACTCACCCCTCTATCCAAATGCATCCTAAAATAATTGACACGGTATAATACACACACCAGGATAGCAGATTTAACTTGTGCCCCCCTCGAGAGGAGGGAAGCAGATTAAATCTGTGCCCCCATATTGGGTGAGCAGATTTAATTTGCATTCCTACTCTATTTGGGACGCAGATTAAATATGTTTTTCATATTTTTTTTATTCTTAATGTAAGGTTTTTTTTTAAGGATTTTGAATATGAACAAATTTGGGATAAATTATATATTTCATTTGACCTAATTTCTTTAGCATTGGCGTTGATCAATGTTTTGTAATAATTTTACAATGAAACATCGATATACTTGTGTTGTGATTAACCATGATATAAAACATCGGTGTATCATTAATGTTTTTTCAATATAAAACATCGATACATTGTTTCCAAATTTTTAAACAACCATTATTTTTGGTAGGAAATTCCGATTTGAACTTGACCACAATTTCGAAAAGCTGACAAAGAGACGGAGGCCATCATATATCAGGTATAGCCCACAAACATCAAAAAAATCAGAATTGCAAAAAAACGTTGTTTAGGATCTCAAAATTCTAGTTGAAGTTTTCGATTCTACGGTCTATAAATTATTCGTCAAAATTTTTTATAGTAATTAACAATTTAAAATTGAATATTAATATTAAAACAAAATACAGAGTTAACAAAAAAAATTGAGTAGAACTAGGATGTGATGTGCTCACCAAACTCTTTGGTGAGTATAACTCCATAATCTATCGGATTGATTTCAAACGAGATAAATCCAATCCGTTGAAACCGATCTACTTCACGAGTGATGCGTGAACATATAAAATTTTGAAATTTTCGAATTCATTTAGTCCAAAGTCAAGCGGTCAAAATTGATGAAAAATGAATGCTCCAAATTGACTTTGTACTAAATGAATTTGGAAATTTCAAAATTTTGCATGTACACGGACACTCGTGAAGTAGATCGGTTTCAACGGTTTGGATTCGCCTCGTTTGAAGTCAATCCGATAAATTATGAAATTGTGTTTTCTCAAAAAAAAAAGGTTACGTTCACCAAAGGTGAGAACATCACATCCTAGTTCTGCTAAAAAAATTAACTATGCATGATCTAACTATAACTTTAATTTTGTTTGAGAAATTAAAAAAATATTAAATAGGAAGATGCTAATTTAATATGCATCTTAAATAAGATGGGTACGCAGATTAATCTGTGCCTCCATTAGGAGTGAACATATTTACATCTGCGTTCTTATTATTTTTATTTTTTTAAAAACAATATCAATTGTTATAATTCACCTTTTTAAGATGATAATTAAAAAAATTTCGGGTCATTCTTGTTGTCTCTAACGGCACCTATAGAGGAAATGAATATGTGGCCTTTTAAAATTTTAACTCTAGTTAGTTAGATAGTCTACTATTAAAACTAAATTTTGTGTGTACATGAGTTGTTCTTGGCGGAATCAAGAAACTTAACAATAAACAAGTGTATGTAAAAATAAATAGAAGAGTTAAGAGACACTTGACACGAGATATGTTTACGGAGTTCGGCTTGAAGATATCTACGTCTCCGGGGCTCCACGACTTTCGAAATGACGTGCCTTTCTTTACCCAATAAGAAATGATTACAAGGTGAAACCGGTGAGCCCTTACAAACTCCGGGATGTCACACGGCCGAAAGAAGCGAGCACTAAAGGCTCTAATAAAAAAAGCGAGCACTCCAGGCTCTAGTGTTCGAATAAACAAGAGATCTTTCACAAATCACTCTAATTCTAATCAATATTGAGTTTTGGTGGAGTAGATTTGAAGTTGTTGAACGAGGATTGAAGTTTTAAGAACAAACAACAATGCAGGCTCTTTTTCCTTAGAGGAAGACGAATTTTCGAAGTGTTTGGCGGCAGGGAGCTCATCCAGAAACATATCCAATGTTTCTATTTATACAGAGGGAAACAGATCTGGGGTTCTGGTGACAACCGTTGTAACGGTTGAATGTAACAGTTGTTTTTGACATTTCGGACTGAAAAAAATTGAGGTATGTGGGGTCAACCATTATGACAACCGTTACAACGCTTATAAGCATTGTCGAATTTCAGCAATATTCAAACTGACGTATCTCAGCGCTCAAGTGTTCGATTTCAGCATATGACCAATTTTCAAAAAACTTGTGAGGAGAAGATACTGATTTTTAACCCTTAGCATTCATCAGAACAACAATGCAGTCAAATATCTCAAAGACAAAGGAAAGAGCCTCAACAGTCATGTTGTAATTCTAAATCTTATGAACATGCAAATATCTCAACTCAAAAAAATTGTTAAATTCAATAATTATATATTTTGCAAATTAGTTAAATACAGTATTAGAATATTGCTTACAACAACAATTTTTTTTTTTTTTTTGAAAGGTTGGTAGTTTCTATCAATGATTGAATTCATTCTTAGTTTCAAGTTATGAAAAACACAGGCTTGTGCTTAGGCCCGAAAGGGTAAATATGATATTATGAATTTTAAAAGAGAAAATTAGTAATTTTAATTTTTTTTTTAAATGCACATGAAATTTCTCCTAGAAATAATTGTAATTATAACTAGTTGAAGTTATAAGTATTAAATTAGTTTGGTGAAAAAAAATGAGCAAGTTATAAGGGTGCGTTGGAGCGCTTCGCACCTTTTAAGGTAGCACATTGACTTAAAAAAAAAAATTACACGGTTTCACCAGAATCACACATTGTCATATGAAGCAAATAAATTTGATTAGAGCCGGTAAAAGTGGCGAATTCAACCCTTTCAATTAAATTAGACAAAATAACAGGTTCAAATAGAATAAAATATGGGTAATTAATTGGAACAATGGTAAAGGACCTGGTACGCTCCTTTTGTCCTTTAGTCCTTTATTCTTTTATTCTTTTCATTAATTAAATTTAAACCAATAATTAAATTGGTTACAGGTAAGAGTTGACGCCTGATTTTTTAAATTAAAAAACCATTTCACATTGGATATAACTCAGTTTACCGTCTGAATACATCAAGTAGGAATAATAAAATCTGGTTTTTATTTTACTTAGAAATTAAATTTTTGACAAAGTCTAATTGATTTTGGCATAAAAATTAGAATATTTGAAACAGTTGTAGTCATAGGGCTGTCAACGAGCTGGCTCGGACCGGGTTAGGCCCTAGCTCAGCTTGTTAATTCTGGACTGAGCTCTTACCGAGCGAGCTGGACCTTTGGCACCCGAGCTAAAAGTTCAGCTTGAAATCGTGACGAGCCAACTCGAGCTAGCTCGCGAGCTGGCTCGTTGGGTTTGGTTGAATCTTGTTTTAAGAAGAAAATAAATTCTACAAACTTTTTGGATCGAACTGAACCGAGCTAGATAGTATAAAATGCACACAAAATCATACAAATTCACAAATTGATACTAGCCGAGCTAGCTAGACCCTAGCTTGAACTTGTTAATTCTGGACCTAGCTAGTGTCGAGCCAGCCCGTTAACAGCTCGGTCCAATAACGAACGTCGAACGAGCTGTTAGCGAGTGAGTCAGGTGCGAGTCACGATCGAGCCACGAGCTACGAGCTTTTTTGCCACCCCTAGTTGTAGAGAGCTCAGTTGGAAATAAATATTGATGTCTATTATCCCAAGGGATAATTTTAAAATAATATTGATAAATCATTTGATTTATCTCTTTCTAATCCATTTATGTTACTAACTATTTGTTTTTATGAGATCAAAGCTTTTAAATTATTTGAATATTTAAATTTAAATTAATTTAAATGTATGACATAACGGATGCTCGATTTGCGGAAATAAGACGAATGCTGACAATGCCAGCGTTCAATTTTCAAGTTGACAAGTATGATTTTCTTGCATTATCAACATTTTTATTTTCAACTTTTGAATGCTGACAGTGTCAGCATCCATATTATTTCTGCAAATTGAGTGCCTTTTATATCATGCATTTATTTATTATTTTTTAATGTAAGAAAAATAGAGAATCAACATCTTTTATGCAACATGTAATATTTTATCCAACTAATTAGAATGATTTTCTAATGTCAATTTTTTAATATGGTGATGCCTCAACAATCACAACTTGGAATAATAAATATATATAGATATATTTGTGTAAATGGAGATAACAAAAAGGCACTGTTTATGTTTCTGGTGGGATCATTAATGGAGCTGTCAGAATATGCTTTCCCAAAAACAACAGAGAAAAAGATGTTAAGTGTGCAGATCAGAAAATATTAAAAAAAAACTAAAAGGTGATCAACCACTGATTAAAATAACTCAAGTGTGATAAATCAATTCATAATTTCATATAAAGAAAAGATTAACAGCTCATCCAGCCTAAAAGCATTTTTTTTTTGTATTGTATTTTGAGGGTGTAGTTGTCACGAATATACAAATCAATATTAATAAGTCAACATATATAGAGAAGTTGGCTATGGTGCTATGCATACCATAGAGGGCTCCGTGCTACGGCTCAATATTTGAGTTTTCAAATCCTAACGGTCAATTCAAACCGTTCAACATGATCTCCATATGAATATGTACTTGCAAACCAAATTTTACATTTTTTAGAATTTTTTTTACTATTTTTTTTAGATAGGTAGAAAAACACTTGATCTGAATGGTACAAATTTTCAAATCAAGTGATTTTCTACTTATCTAAAAAAAATAGTAAAAAATTCTACAAAAAATGTAAAATTTGGTTTACAAGTACTATTCATATAGAGATAATGTTGAACGGTTCGGAACGACCGTTAGAATTTGAAAACTCAAATATTGAGCCGTAGCACGAGGCCCTCTATGCTATGCATAGCATATTAGCAATTTCTTATATATAATATATATATATAGAATGAGGCTATGTGCTATGCATAAGCACGGATGGCTAGTGTACTACGGCTCAATATGGTACTTTTTAAAATTCTAACGGTCGATCTGAACCGTTCAATGTGATAACCATATAAATATATACTTGCAAACTAAATTTTGAGTATTTTTTCGAATTTTTTTACTATTTTTTTAGATAGGTAGAATTTGATGGTCCAGAATTTTCAGAAAACACTGATTTTTTCTACCTATATAAAAAAATAGTAAAAAAATTCAAAAAAATATAAAATTTAGTTTGCAAGTACTATCATATGGATATCACATGGAACGGTTCGGATCGACCGATAGGATTTTAAAAAGTACCATATTGAGCCGAGTACACTAGCCATTGGTGCTATGCATAGCACCATAGCCTCACTCATATATAGTATTAGATATAGTAGGTTAATAAGCTTATTCATATGCCCCACAAAACACATTATACTAAATATACAGGATGCCATATCATTTGTAAATTTACATTTAATCTGTATGAGCTAACAATAAAACTTGTACAAATATAATAATTCTACTGTTTGATATGATTGCGTTTTTGGGTTGTACAATATAATCATTCGCTCTAATTTCTATGATAGTAAAGTTGGTTTTGTTTGAAATTTACATTCAAGCCCAATAGGATGCTCTGGGCTGGGGTCTCTAGTTGTTCCTCAAGGTGATTAGGCCCAAATGATTAAATGGGCTTATTAACCAGATGCAATAGTTGAGATTTAAAATATCTTATGGTCTGTTTTGCAGTTGCAAATGGGCTACAACGAACATTTAATTGCAAAAAGAAAGGCCCAAATAGTTAAAAGAATGATGCAAGAATAATATCATTCAAGTTAGCGTTTTATAATTCAAACATGAAGAAGGTTCAAATGCCTCCATTTTTCAT
>JAJGRW010000239.1:352284-380516 GCA_025461045.1 Carex parvula | reverse complement strand
ATATATATATATCAAACAAATTGCAGATGTAACATTAAGTTGTCTTATTGACATTGTTTTCATTTTGTTCCTAAATGAACTTCCTTAATTTAGTTTGAGCAACTCATTTATTCTCCTTTTCCTAATTAAAAGTTTGCAGTACAAGATTCCAATTAATTAAGGATATTGTGAGCATTTAATCCTAAGCATTTTATTTAATATATATAATTATTTCAATATGACTGGGCATAGTATAATTAACAATTGACAAGATTAACGTGTAAATTGATATATATATATATATATTTGCAATATTGTATTTTTGAGAAACGAGATTGAAGAAATCATATTGGAGTAAATTAAAATTAATTTCCCATTTTATTGAAGAAATCATATTGGAGTAAATTAAAATTAATTTCCCATTTTATTGAAAAAATCATATTGGAGTAAATTAAAATTATTTTCCTATTGTTTGACCCTAAAAAGTTGCTACTTAAAATTTAACATAATGAGTAGCCATCTTTTATTGGGAAAATACTAAAATCACACACAGATCCCTAAAGGAATTGAGTGTAACATATTAAAAACTCTTGGTGATATTCTACACATGAAACCATGAATTTTGATGTGTCCCACACTCAAAATCATAAAGGAAATAATTCCCTACAAATAAAACAAATGCTAGATGACATTCTGGGTGCACGAACATGGTGGCGTCTAGCAAGTCTCTATTTCTAAGTACTCTGGGTACAAGTTGGGCACTTTAAACAAAACCCAACGCATATGGGCCCGCCTGTCAGTGGCTCATTTAAGATTTCGCTGGGGACTCGATTTGGGTAAACTCAGAACATGCATAATGAGCTCCCTAGACCGAATTGACAGCAGCATGGCTCACAGTGAGCCGAGATCACCTAAAGCCTACATGAAGGCGCTGGGGTTTAAAATCCCTCAAAGGTGACCCCTTCATCTTGCGCGCTCTCGGTGCTCCATGAACCACATTGAAGCCACTACACGGTTCATGTAACACCGAGTTTGAGCAAAATAAACCATAGAAATCAGAAAGGCACAGTTGTTGGCTTAGAGAGACCAACAAATGGGGCCCCCTTGTCGGGTCTTCTCCTTCTCCTCTCGTTAACTCGAGCCATGGCCAGACACGATAAATTAAACTCAGGCAAAGCAATAAAACTCATGATTCATGCTCACCTCAAACCAATGGCAATTTCCTTTCTCCTTCCTCTACTGGAATTTAACAAGTAAATTCTATCTACTGAACTTCGGTTCTGGCCGAGAAAGGAAGAAAGGTGAAAATGGAGAACTCGGGCTATAGAGCAAATTGGGCTATGAAGTTTAAAAAGGACGATAAAAGGGTCCCTGCGACGCTATTGAAAGCCTTAATTGAGTTGGAGATGCATTGATTTAGGCTGACAAGGAAATGTGGCATGGTGCAATTCGGGTATGCCCGGAATACAACAAAATAGCTCAGTGATGGATACAATATGCGTTGGAACACTTTAAATACTATATTTAGACGCTACCTGGCTTATATTTGGTATCCGATGCATTAATACCAAGAAGGAGGCATGATAAGCCCGGTGTACCGCCGGTACAGTGTAAATTGACACTTGCAGCTGTTAATACGCCAAACGGTCCCCAGGACACGTGTTATGCAGTGTATGGATAAAGAAAAAAATGGAAGGTTCCCTCCCAGAGATGCAGGAGCATGGGAATTAAGTGATACCATATTTGGCCGGTTAATCCACGGCTCAAAAGCTGTGCGCTAACCCTCATGAAGATCCAAAGGCTAAAAATACTACAGCCAACTGAATATGATATGTATGAAGGTGATTGGGTAAGCATTGCCATGTAAGCACTCATGAAGAGCACCGAGTGATCAAGGCCCTCAAACAAACAGCTGATGGGCACGAAGAAAGCCACATCAGCTGAACCCTAAACCCTAGGCCCTCAGTTGCCTATAAAAAGGCACCTAGAGCTCAGTTGAATACATATAGACTGGATATAGAAAGACCACGATAATACACAAGAGATAGAAAGAGAGCAAGAGATAGAAAGAAAAGAAAGAAATTAGTGTTCTTCCTCCTTTGTAATAGAGAAAAATCGAAATTTAGGTAACAAAATACCTAAAAAGATGTAATCTTTGATGTTTAGAGTTCATATGAATAAAATCCTTTTGATAAAATTAAATCTTTTATTTTGAATTTTTGTTGTTTTTAGTTCACTGTTGGAGCTCTTCTCTTTCATTTCCTTTTCTTTTTATTTTATTTCCGAATTTTTCATGAAAAAATATATGAAATGAGAAAGCTTCATGATGTTCTAAGCTTATTTTATAAGCAAGCATGAAGTTTAATGATCACCAAAAAGAAATGTATATATATGCATAAATAAATATTAAATAAAAGAAAGTCTTTGCTTTCCTTCTTTACCTTTTCTTCTTCCTTGCTGCCTTTTATAAACAAAAAAAAAGTATATGTTATCACTCTAGTATTTTATTTCTTCTTTTGCACTTTTATTTTAAAAAACAAAGTAAAAAAATCAAAAATATATAAATCTGATTTTTATTTAAACCTTTGATCTTTCTATGCTCTTAACTCTTGTATGAAATAATCAAGTAGCAAAGATGCATGTGTTGAGCTGTATAGTTCCTATTGCATCCAACCTATTTCGATTATTTCATTAGAAAGGGTTAAGAGTAATAAAAATGAGTTATAATGGTTGAGCTGTATAGTTCCTATTATAATCTCCTTGATATGGGACCTATGTTGCACAAATGAGTTGTAATTAGTTTCTTCATGCTTAAAGGCATGTTGTGTGCATAAAAGGCACAATGAAAAGAAACTAAATAGAAATTTGTGCAAAATAGTGAAAGAATGAGGTTCAAATTGCAAATAGATGTCAACCATGTTGAAAATATCATTTGTACATTTGAATCAATGATCTCTTAATGATTTGTCCCCTTTGTCAAGAGAGATTATACAAATATGTGATTTCAAACAAAATCAGGGGCTTCCCTGCATAAAACCACATTTTGACAGATTTTTGGTGACATTATGATGAATTCTGGAATTTTGGATCTTTCTCCTTTTTCCTCTTTCTCTTTGTTTGCACCAACTTGTAGCCTAAAAGCTACTCAAATTTGTTAAGATTCAAAACCAGCCATGATAATGGTTTCCCACAGTTCCTGGTACCAGATAATGAACAGTACCAGCACCCAAGCTCAAAGCATGTACCACTAGTACAAGAAATGCACTCAAAAGTGCTCAAATGACCTTCTCTGGTAAACAGAATCTTCTGGACTGACACAGGGACCAAAATGAAAAATAGACTTCAACATCAGATAGAGGACATTAAAACACACAAAATTGACAGAAACTTTGCATTTTTCTGTTTTTATTTCGAATTTATATGAATTTCCAAAGTTTGGGTTTAAAAACAGAAAAAAATCAGCATTTAAATAAAAAGGGGCTGCTGCTGGTAAATGGACAGTACTGACTGATTAAAAACCCAAATTGAAAAACAAACATCATGATTAGGTAGAAAACTTCAAAATACACAAAATGGACATAAATTTCATATTTTTCTGATTTTATCTCAATTTATTATGAATTTTCAAAATTCAGCTTTTAACAAAACAAAAATTCCAGCAATTAAGATTCACAAAATGACCTTCATGCCCTCTGATCAAATAAATACTTTAAAAATAGAAGGAAAATCTCAAAAATTGCAAAATTCATTTTAAGTACAGCTTACATACCCTTTTATGAATTAATAACAAGAAAATCATATAATTTTTCATAAAAACAAAGATTTGCGGTTAATTCAATTTTCTAAAATTTCAAAATTCATGAAGTTCATATTGACTAATACTCAAAAATGAAATACAAATTAAGAAATAAGTATACATCATTTTGCTATGTTTCAGGAGCTCTGATTAACATTCCCTATACCCTATCTGCGATCTCAATGAACTCATCACCTAAACTGGTACCTATTCGGTACTGAACCGAAGAACCCGAGTCCCAAATTCAATTGATACTTAGAAAATGCTAAATCAATGTTGTTATTATCCCTCAAATGATGATACGACAATGTCTGAATACCCAATTGATGGAAATCTCAGTTCAATTGGAAGAAAACAAAATCTAAGCTAAAATCAAATGTCACGGCCAAGCTCCACGGTGAACCATCCCTCTCCGGCGATCGGTGATAACCGACGACAAGCACATGAGGTTCCTGGTGTAAAGACAACGCCAGCCATATCTTCCTTTGGCCGCGCCGTGGCCGGAGCATCATCGGAGCTCAAACCCTCTGAATCAGAGAAAACCCCAGTTCATATCTCATTTACACTAATATTGAAGCGGCATGAACCATTTGATCTCGGCGCCAAATCAAAAGTTTAAATGAAAAGTGCGAATCTCAAAGAAGAACTTGAATCTAATGACCGATGAATTTCTGTCTTGTGGAGCCCACCTGTCAATAGCCTCGGTTTCAATCTCTTCACCCGAATCTTAAAATAAGGCTTAAAGCCTAATGCCAATCTCAAGTCCGAAAGCACGAATCCTAAAGCCTAATATCACCATCCGACACTCAACACTCATCTTAAAACCCAAAAGTACATATCTCAAAGCCCAGAATCCACATCTCAAAGCCCAAACGTGTAAATCTTGAAGCCCAGTTATTAAATAAAATTCTTAAATCAAAGCCCCTTTCACATAGGTCCCTCTGATCTCCAATGTTTACATAATAGTCCCTATAAATTTACAAATGAGTCCCTGCCAATCTAAAACGTTTTCAAACAAGTCCTTAACGGCCTAAGTTTCACATAAACCCTATCTAAAATTCAAATCATAAATTCATGCCCTTTCAACCTTGTAAATAAGCTCTTGATAAAAATATAAATATTCACAAATAGGTCCTTCTCAGTCCTTTTCAAGCATAACTTTTTCATCTTAAGCCCAAATCAACTCAAACCACCTCCAAATGAATTCAAATTAAATTCTTCATGTTTCTAAATCAAAAGTAAACATATACAAGCATTAGTCAAATCTTGAAATGACCAAAATACCCTTTCTTCAAGATTAAATGATTTCATTTCTTAAAATATGAATAAATACGTCATAAATCAAATATAAATAAACAATGTATATAAACTTCTCAAATATCCAAATTCCTATAACAAATATTATTTTAAAATGAAATCACACACACACACACACACATGTCCAAACCAAGAAAACCAAAACAAAACCAGAATCTATACATGAGTCCCCCTTTTAGCCCCTTTATTCAATTCACAACAGATAGGCACAAATCCCGGAATGGACGAGGTATTCAGTAATGACTTGGAAGGGTCATCTGATGTAATTAACAGCGGGGGCTTGCGCCCGCTGGGAGTTAAACGTCCCAACAATCAATAAACTCTCTCGGTAGACTGATTATGAACTGTAGGTCTGTCGAGGGTGAACCGAAGGAATTGTAGAAAGAAATGAATGTTTCAAGTTCGATGTTCTCCCCCATGTCTTGAAAATCGAGAGCATTGAACCCTTAGACATTTAATGCATGCACACACCTTTCATTCCGTTGTGCAACTTTATGCGCCCTACACCCATTTTATTGAAGCTAGCAAATGTTGGTCTGACGTAGATAAATTCCACAAGATGATAAAATTCATGCATGTTCGTTTTATATTTTGCATTGGAGCTTTATATATATATATATATATATATATATATAGAGGAGGGTTCCAATGCCTCAATTTTTCATGCCTCCACCATGCCTCCAAAATTTAAAACTTAAAAGTCAAAATAAAATCGTTGGATATGATCTATATCATTTTATCTATGTGCTCATAAAAAATTATCACATTTTGATTTTGTTTTTATGTGAATTAATAAGTTGAAAAATCAACGTCTAGAAATTATCCACATTGGTACGTTTTTTACAAGCTCTTGATGACAACCAAAACAAAATTGAAATGTCATAATTTTTTACACGTGTATAGATATAATGATGTAGATCATATCCAACGGTTTTATTTTGACTTTTAAGTTTTAAATTTTGAGTTATTAAAGTTTTAAAAATGGAGGCACGGTGGAGGCATGAAAAAATGGAGGCATTGGAACCCTCCTCATATATATATATATATATATATATATATATATATATTCTGTGCGTGTTATTTATATTTTTCATTGTAACGAAAATAATTCGAATTTAACATGCAGGAGTTCTGTATTATATATACCATAACAACATTTTATGCACATGAAAAAAGTAATAAAAAAATAAAAAAATATAAAACATTTAAATATGTACGTATTTCCAACTAAAAATACAATAGCTAGCTTCCTTGCTTTTTCATTGACTGTTTTAATTACCTCAAGACCCCAAAGGCCCAAACAAAGAATTGATTAATTGAGTTTGTTACATCTTAATTAATTACATGTATAGCAAAATCCTAATATGCTTAAAATTCCATGTTTTTTCTAAAGCACAATCAAACTATTGAGTTGCTATCAAAGGTGCAGGTAATTTACCCAAGGGTGGTTTAATTCATCGTTCATTTCTATTCAAATTAAGTACGACATGTTCAAGCGTACGTACAAAGAATATCTTAGAGACATCATATATATTTCAACAACTGAAGTTACTTGCGTAAATTAACTATCATATTCCATGCATCTCTTTGAATTAAATTGAAAATTCACACGCTAGCTATAAGGGTTATTAAAACTATATATATATTATAGATATATATATATATATATATATATATAGAGTAAGGCTACGGTGCTTTGCAAAGTAAACCCACCCCTTTACTTCAGGCCACTTTTTGGATTTTGAAAATCCAAACAACCGATCCGAACCGTTCAACATGTTCTAAATATTGAAATGTGCTTGGAGACTAAATTTTACATTTTTTGGAATTTTTTACTATTTATTAAGCCACTTTGAAAGTTTCTGATCCGGTGGTCCAGAAAATTTTACTGTTTTTTACTGTTCACCGTTGGATCAGCGATTTTCAAAGTGGCTTAATAAATAGTAAAAAAATTCCAAAAAATGTAAAATTTGGTCTCCAAGCACATTTCAATATTTAGAACATGTTGAACGGTTCGGATCGGTTGTTTGGATTTTCAAAATCCAAAAAGTGGCCTGAAGTAAAGGGGTGGGTTTACTTTGCAAAGCACCGTAGCCTTACTCTATATATATATATATAATCTGGCTAATATGCTACGCGTATATAAGGGCCCCTCCGTGCTACGGCTCACTTTTTGAGTTTTCAAAATTCTAACGGTCGATCCGAACCGTTCAACATGATCTCCATATCAATATGTACTTGCAAACCAAATTTTACATTTTTTAGAATTTTTTTACTATTTATTAAGCCACTTTGAAAAAACACTAATTTGTACACAACAGTAAACTTTTCTGGACCATTGGATCAGCGATTCTCAAAGTGGCTTAATAAATAGTAAAAAAATTCTAAAAAATGTAAAATTTGGTTTGCAAGTACATATTCATATGGAGATCATGTTGAACGGTTCGGATCGACCGTTAGGATTTTGAAAACTCAAAAAGTGAGCCGTAGCACGGAGGCCTCTATGCTATGCATAGCACCGCAGCACTGTCCTATATATATGTCCTAGATATATATATAGGACAGTGCTGCGGTGCTATGCATAGCATAGAGGCCTCCGTGCTACGGCTCACTTTTTGAGTTTTCAAAATCCTAACGGTCGATCCGAACCGTTCAACATGATCTCCATATGAATATGTACTTGCAAACCAAATTTTACATTTTTTAGAATTTTTTTACTATTTATTAAGCCACTTTAAAAAAACAGTAATTTGTACACAACAGTAAAATCTTCTGGACCATTGGATCAGCAATTTTCAAAGTGGCTTAATAAATAGTAAAAAAATTCTAAAAAAATGTAAAATTTGGTTTGCAAGTACATATTCATATGGAGATCATGTTGAACGGTTCGGATCGACCGTTAGGATTTTGAAAACTCAAAAATTGAGCTGTAGCACGGAGGGGCTCTATGCTACGCGTAGCATATTAGCCAGATTCTATATATATATATATATAAACTATAACATGAAGTTTATATTGACTCCAACCAGTCATTAATTACTTCTTAATTTAGTTCTTGTATAAGGTTTGGTGGTCGGTGGAATGGGTCCTGAAGTTTAATTGATTCACATGGAAGTTGAACTATATATATATATATATATATATATATATATATATATATATATATATATATATATATATATAATAAAAGGCAATATAATGGACTGCGATATCTACCTACGAGAATTTCCTTGGTCAAACATACAGAATTTCAAACTTAATTCTTGCTAAGTTCTTTTGGGGGGGCCTTCTAATAATTATTTTCTTAAACACTGAAGTCAAATAATTTAGAAAGGAAACCGCTGGTACATATATAAGAATTTCAAGATTTACATAAAGTCGGAAGCAAATTCTTGGAAAATAAGGTCCCTATCAAACCAAATACATATCCATGAATATAACCTCGTCTTTTTAATTAGTGGGCTAAGCATGATTAATTAAAATTCGAATATCAATTAATATTTATGTCTCGAAATATAAATCTTCATTTATATAATAAAGATATTTCAAATTATATTGTGATATAGTGTATGATGTTTTTCCAAGAAAGTAAGACTACCCTTCCAGTTTTTCCCTTTTCCAAAGAAAATGAATACTTAATTGACATTCAAATTGTCCTGTAACATGACCCTGTTATGCCGTGCAAAAATATATGTCAATACTTAGTGTTAAGAACACAAGGAAACTTTAACTTAGCAAATTTTATAACCTAAAATATGTAATAAATGCAGATGATATACTCATTTCACAAAAACAAAGCAATTAAAACCGAGTGAGGCTATGGTATTATGCATAGCGCATATTGATCTGCGTTATGGACTCAAATCTTCGGTTTGAATATTCTAACGATCAATCTGAATTGTTCAACATGGTCTTCATATGAATATGTACTTAGAAAATAAATTTTATATTTTTTAGAATTTTTTTACTATTTATTTAAATGAGTAGAAAATTACTTGATCTGAAAATTCTGAACCATCCAAAAACAGTGATTTTCTACCCATCTAAAAAAATAGTAAAAAAAATTCTACAAAATGTCAAATTTAGTTGTATAAGTACATATTAATAAAGGGACGATGTTGAACGGTTCAGATCGACCGTTAGAATTTTAAAAACAAAAATATTGATCCGTAGTACGGACCAATCCGTGTTATGCGTAGTACCATAGCCTCACCCATTAAAACCCTTTTGTTATATTCTAATTAATCGAAATTTGACAATGGAAGTTCATGAAAACAAGAAATATTTACATCCATATTGTGAGAAGCTATGAACCAATATATATAATACAGAGCATTGGCAGACCACAAACAGAATCCAACACAAATTAAGGAATTAACAATGGACGATCAAATTAACATTTATACTTGAAAGCATGCATCCAGCATCTTCAATCAGGTAATTATGCATGCCACAGTTTCAAACTGCCAAGCTGCCAAAACTTATGGCACCACTGCCAACGCTGATGCGAGAGACATGAAGCGGGGTACGAACAGGAACAGCCGAGTAGTTTGTGCCACGAGGATGCTGTGTGTGACATGCACAGCTCTGAAAAGGACAATTTTGGAACGGATATGGACAGCAGGGGTGCCTCTGTAGAAAATGAAAAACAAAACAAACAACAAAATGGGGTTTAATGATTAAAATGACACTTATTATTTTGATGAATGAAACATGACAGAGGAAATTAAATGTATAATATTAATGATACTATATATATATAGCTGGGAAGTGGGAACTAATGATGATTTTTATTTTGCTCCAATGTAAGGAGAAATAAAGAGGAACGAACCTTTGTGGGCAAAGACGGCCTTTTAGGAGGAGAACTCATCTTCTATAGTTTCTTTCTTTTGTTTTTTAGAATTTGGTTAAGTAATGTAGTTTATATATGGAGTTATGAGTTGGGAGTATTTCTACAAATTAGTAGCGTTTTATAGAATGGTAGGTCGGTATTGGTTTTTTAATTACTACCATATATATAATTTAATTTCTACGGCACTTCCGCGCTGTGGAATATGTCGTGCACTTTTAGATATTGTTAGGGGAGAGTTTTTTAATTACCACGATATATATAATTTAATTTCTACGACAAACTTCGGCGCTGTGGAATATGGTGTGGTCTTTCAGATATTGTTAGGGGAGAATTTTTTTACGAGGAAAAAAATATTTAAAACATTGTTGAATGAAAGTCACTTTCATTAATTTGTTTAAATGTAGTTAATTTATTAAAAGCTTCGAGGAAGTTTCCTAGGTTTAGAACTTTATATGCACATGCATCAATATTTAAATTGGAGTTCATTTTACAAAAGGAAAAATAAAAACAAAACAAATAACTAAAATGTCAACATCACTATATATATATATATATATATATATATATATATATATATATGAGTAGAACTAGGGTGCTCCTAAGCTCACCAAGCCCTTCCGTGAGCGCGACTCTAAAACCTATCGAATTGACTTCAAACGACATTTTCAAACCGTTAGATGTTCAATCTATATTAAAATGTGCTTGGAGACCAAATTTTACATTTTTTGGAATTTTTTTACTATTTATTAAGATGGTTTGAAAATCGCTGTTTTCCAATGGTGCAGAATTTTAATAAAAGCAGCGATTTTCAAACCATCTTAATAAATAGTAAAAAATTCCAAAAAATATAAAATTTGGTCTCCAAGCACATTTTAATATAGATTGAACATCTAACGGTTTGGAAATGTCGTTTGAAGTCAATTCGATAGGCTTTAGAGTTGCGCTCACGAAGGGCTTGGTGAGCTTAGGAGCACCCTAGTTCTACTCTATATATATATATATATAGGAAATTGCTAATATGCTATGCGTAGCATAGAAGGCTCCGTGCTACGGCTCAATATTTGAGTTCTCAAAATTCTAACTGTCGATCCGAACCGTTCAACAAGATCTCCATATGAATATGTACTTGCAAACCAAATTTATATTTTTTAGATTGTTTTTTACTATTTTTTAGATAGGTAGAAAATAACTTGATCTGAAAATTATGTACATTCAGATCAAGTGTTTTTCTACCTATCTAAAAAAAAGTAAAAAAAATTCTAAAAAATGTAAAATTTGATTTGCAAGTACATATTCATATGGAGATCATATTGAACGGTGCGGATCTACCGTTAGGATTTTGAAAACTCAAATATTGAGCCGTAGCACGGAGGCCCTCTATGCAATAGGTACATTATTTACAGTTGGTGCTCATTTTTTTTTTTTTTTTTTTTTTATTAAAAGGCCGAAGCCCATTTCATTGAAGAAATTTAAGTTACAGTTGGTGCTCATAAAAATGTATTAGAATATTTTAGATCCAGTACTTGTAAAATCATCACATTTATAATCTATTATTTCATATTCTCAAATTTTTATATTCAATATTTAAATTGAATTTTACAAAAATAAAAATTCAAGGACTCAATGAGTTTGACTTTGCTCCCTCCGTAATATCGCTCAAGTTCTGTTATTAGTTCTAATACTTTCAGAGATAATATTTTTAATAAGGTTTATTTTTTCTTTTTCATTTTTTCATTTTTCTGTTCCAGAAGCATATTTTGGGTCCCTAAAATAACGGGAGCAGGGCACGTCAAATGAGCATCGGACTTTTAATTACGTGTTGTGATGTAATGTGATCAAATCACGAGGTGTTAGTCATGTCACATCACGTCACATTTTTTTCTTCACTGATTCGAATCGGTCTGTACAGGCCATTTTGATTGAGGTATTTTTTATCATCTGATTGAGCTGAAGGTTACATGATTTTTACTTTTTAAAACGAATGGATCAGGTTTCTTACGCTTTCTCCGGATTAAAACAGGAAAAGATGCACTGTAGCTGTGCTGTAGAAAATCGCCCCTTCTTCCCACGAATAGCGCCACGCCACATGGCTTAGCCTACTAGCACTCGTTGTGTCTGTTCTCGCCTTCTCGGCCCAACAGAACAGAAAACGGGCTGGGCTGTATCAGAGAGTCGAGGAAGGCCTGGGTAGGAACCCGACCTGCGCTGGAGAGAATAAAAAATACACCTAAATTGGGATCCGTATCCTCCCAGGTACCTGACTCAAGCAAATTAAAACGGACGGCTCATATTAATCTTATCTGGGCCAAATTCAATCCGGTGCCGATGGAGACTGTAGGGGACCTGTTTTGAGATTCGTGCCATGTTAAAAGAACCGTCCGATCATAATTTGCTTGTGTCAGGTAGATGTGAATTCCCTAAATTGCTAAATTGACCTTCTCCGATTCATCGTCAAGCTCGCCAAAGGAGACCACACCCCTCCATTCGTAATCGTATCATTCACGTTCAGTTCCTAGTTTTTGATTTCCAATTTTGAAATTTCCCGTCTCTATGTCCTATAAATCGCCGCTTATGTCAGTTTTGAATAGATGCGGTATAGATATTCAGAGTGAGAGAGGTACTACGGAGGGCTCCTAACGGTAACGGTAAGGTCCTTTTGCCTCTAATGTCTATTCCTTGTTCTAAATGTTACTGGGTTAGATTTGTTATTGTCTAGTTCGATTGTAAACGGCCTTTGTTTTTTAATTTTTCCGGTCAGGTGTAGCAACTGATGTCTTGAATTGAATGTTGATGGATTTATTGCAAAGAAGCTTTCTAGCTGAAATCATGAATTCTGTTATGTTTTTTTAAATCAGTTGATTCACAATACCTATACCTGAATAGTTTATTTTAACAGATCGAGTTCCATTCCACTTAAAAAAAGCACCTTTTGCATAAGGAGAATTACAATTAACTGGACTAGATTTGAGTAAGTACAAATTTTCACGGAATTGACTAAATCTCAAATCTGATTGGAACAATTCTTCTTTCGGAATTTTATATGGAAAATATTTCTCTCTTGTGTGGTTTCATCCAAAATGGAGGTGACAAATCAGTGTATACACTTATTTTCAGGTCTGCCACAACCTTCCTCACACATATAAAGAATATTGGTGAACTATTGAATTATTTGGGTCAATTTCAATTGGTATAAGACGATAAAATAAAAACAGATGGCATCAGCAATGGTGAACGTAACGGCGAGTGTGCTGGACTGGGTCTCTTTAGCTTTTGATGCTCCTACCAAAGCTGTTGTTTTTGGTGTACCTATTGATGGTAATTTCTCCTCTTACAATTTGCCGAATTCTGTGATTATAAAACCATGGAGCTTTGAGAGTAGAAAATTGAGAGCAATAAGTTAAAGGATACTAATTTTTATTACATGTACATTAACTCTATTGATATTTAGTTCTTTTAAACGAATCTAATTGTTTGCTTGATTTTCAAAATGAAGGCCACCTAGTGGTTGAAGTATTACTTGTAGTGGTGATATTATTCCAGCTTACAAGGAAGAGTTACAAACCCCCTAAGAAGCCTCTGACAGAAAAGGTCTTATTTTTACAATCTTCTATTTACTTTTACTCAAAAACAGTTGAATGTGTTTTCTTGTGATGTGCTAAACTGCTAATAGTAAAGTGCTTTGCTGAAAATATAAAAACAGGAAATAGATGAGCTATGTGATGAATGGGTTCCTGAGCCCCTGACCCCACAAATTACTGAAGACATGACAGATGAGGCCCCTACTCTGGAAAGGTTTCACATAATTAAATTATTCTGTTTGCAATCTACTTCTCTTCATTTTGATGCATTATTTTTGCAAATCTGCAGTCCGTGTATAAAGTAAAATACCATATTTTGGCACAGTTTCTTTTCTTGTAGGTTTATAGAAAGTTAATTCATTTGGAAGATTGAATTTCTTTTCCTTCTTTATTTATTTCTTTTTTTCTGACACAGTGCTGCAGGACCACATGCAATAGTTAATGGAAAAGAGGTGCTGAACTTTGCATCTGCAAACTATCTCGGTCTCATTGGAAATGAAAAGATCACCGTGAGAAGAATATATTTTTAACCAACCTTTTCTTTTTCCCTCATTTTAAATGTAATTCATGCACTGAACTTGTAACACGTGAAATTTTAGGATTCCTGTGTTGGTGCACTGGAAAAATATGGTGTTGGTTCTTGCGGGCCTCGCGGATTTTATGGGACCATTGGTGAGACTTCTCTTCTTGTTTTCTTGTGCTATTCTCTCTCTCTCTCTCTCTCATAGTCTCTCACCATCCATTCTAAGAGTAAAAGTTTGTATCTGACATAAATTAATTTGTATACAGATGTACACCTGGATTGTGAGCAAAAAATAGCTAAATTCTTGGGGACACCTGATTCAATACTCTATTCCTATGGCATTTCAACTATTTTCAGTGTTATTCCTGCTTTCTGTAAGAAAGGCGACATCATTGTTGCGTAAGTTACTTCTTTCACATTTTATTTGGCTCTATTTGTGAACATTATTTTATTGCTACCTATTATGTACCTGTTATTTGTTACTTAGCTTACAATATTGTTGCAAAAAATAGAGACGAGGGGGTTCACTGGGCAGTACAGAATGGGCTATACCTTTCAAGAAGCACCGTGGCATATTTCAAGCATAATGACATGAAATCATTAGAAAACAAGTTGGAGGAAGTCACCCGCCGTAGCAAACACCCTGAGAAAATTCGCCGTTACATTGTTGTTGAATCCATCTACCAGGTTCAGTATATATATAATTTTTGTTAGTTTGGCTGAAATTAATGTCTAACCTGCAAAACCTTAAAATGTCATTTGTTCCCAGCGGAACTAGAAAAATTTGGTTACCTTTAACAAAAATCACCAAAAAAATTACAGATGCGTTAGTAACTGTATGATTAGTAGTGTGCATGATAACATTTATAAAGGGTTGTAGTTGATTTTTGAGGTCTGCAGAAACAACTGAAATTCGACCTTTAGTTTGTTCTCTCTTTTAATTCTGGTAGCCGAGTTATTTTCTCTGATATCCTTGGCCCTGATTTGGTGCAGAATTCGGGTCAAATAGCCCCATTGGATGAGATTGTGAGGTTGAAGGAGAAGTACCGCTTCCGTATTATACTGGATGAGAGCCATTCTTTTGGCGTGCTTGGAAGTTCAGGTCGTGGTCTTGCTGAGCAATGTGGAGTCCCGGTGCGTTTTATTTATCTTCTTTATCTTCTTCTTTTCAGAAAGATAATGTAATAACACACTTAAGCACACAAATGTGTACAGACTCAACCGATCCTAAATGAAAATAAAATGTGCAATGAACTGCAGTTGGTAATTGTACAAACTATTTGCTCTTTTTATCCCTTTTGTATCCTTAATTTGTAGCTTATTTGGAATTAATTGTTTGATACGCAGATTGAAAAAATTGATATAATAACAGCTGGAATGGGAAATGCTCTGGCCACTGATGGGGGTTTCTGCACTGGAAGCGTTCGAGTTGTCGATCACCAAGTATGTGCTGTTAAAATGAGAAAGAATAACCTAAAAATAATAATACATTTCCAATTAAACATACTATTAGACGCCTTTTGCCACTGCAAATTTTAATAACAACAGTTGGGACACTTTTGTTTTGTTTTTGGTAGAGGTTGAGCAGTGCAGGGTATGTATTCTCTGCTTCTTTGCCTCCATATCTCGCGAGTGCTGCAATTGCAGCAGTTGATCATTTGGAGGAAAATCCGTCCATTCTTGCCAATTTGAGGGCTAATATTGCTACTCTTTTTAATGGTACTTCCTTTTTTTGCTGTTGATCACTGTTGTTGTTTCCTTTAGTCATAGATTTCAATTATGGAGCAGTTAATATTTTCTTCTTAAAATTTCAAAAACATGCTGTGTTTGTTGATTGATTGTTTAATTATAATGTGTTTATTTGGAAATGCAGAGTTGTCAGATGTTCCGGGGCTTGTTGTAGCAAGCCATTTATTATCTCCAATTGTTTTCCTTAAACTGAAGAAATCAACCGGCTCTGACAAGGCTGATATGCACCTCCTTCAGTCCATTGCTAAACGGGTATGTTTTATTAGG
Source organism: Carex parvula (assembly GCA_025461045.1). Taxonomy (NCBI): domain Eukaryota; kingdom Viridiplantae; phylum Streptophyta; class Magnoliopsida; order Poales; family Cyperaceae; genus Carex; species Carex parvula. Next base: position 364,455 of record JAJGRW010000239.1, on the reverse strand, counting down.
GATTTCATGTAGTGTGCTTTCCTATTGGTACATAGAGGTTGCGAACAAGCTGGTTAAATCACCTCAGGTCAAGTTAGGCCATTTGTGTTGGGTTCGTTTGTGAGATCCATTCTTTGATCCTGGACATTTTGGGTCTGAGCTTATCTCAATTTTAGGTGCCTGGCTGTTCGGTTTACAATTTGGATGCTTTGCTGATGTTGAACTGGGTATTTTTGCCTGACTTTTTAATTTAAATTGGGTCAGGTTAGGTTCGGGCTCAAGCAGATGATGTGGGGTTTTAAGTTCATGCCAGATTTTGCCAACTCTATTTAGATATTTGTCATAGTATATGTCTGGCACTGTACCTGATCACTATGCATAGATTAATTTCAAAATCATGCTTCTTTTTTTTCCTTTTGCTGAAATTAATCAAATTATTTATTCAGGTTTTGGAGGAGGATTCTGTACTTATTGTGACAACAAAAAGATCATCTCTGGACAAGTGTCCTCTCCCAATTGGCTTACGGCTTTTTGTCTCGGCATCGCACTCTGAATCTGACCTTCTTAAGGCAGCCACTTCCTTGAAAAGAGTTGCTGCATTGGTGCTTTCTTAGTATCTCCTTAATTGAAGCTTGTCGTAATTTTCAAATTGAGGATTTTTTTAACCAGCTTTGGTCTAGTGTTTTGTATAGCTTGTGCTCTTATCTAATTTTCAGAACAGTTTTTTCTCGTTATACGATTAGTTGAGCATTTGGAAATAATTTATGCTGGTAGTAGTATCATTCAATGATGTTCACTTTTTGTACGCCTTTACACAAAGTTAAATAAATTTGGCAGTCTTTTACAATTCTGAAGCCATAGAATTCATTGCTATTGCATAATCCTCACCTTCATTTAGTTTATTTTTCCTTTCATGTTCTTGTAATCTTATTGCTATTGTCATCAATAAGATTTAGCTTCCGATATTGGGTCATGGCAGATTCCGTCAATACTGGCAAGAGAAACGCTTCTAAAAAGGAAACCATCTCTTTCTTTGCTATTAAAGGTGATTTTGGCGAAAGCATCTCTCTTTGCTATTCTTCTGGGGTGCGGAACTTGTCCGAAGCCCTTTGGACCATCTTTGTCAAAGGGTCATAAGCACCGTATGATGCTAATCAATTCATACCGCAAATTAATTGCTCTTTAATGAAGGAGTAAAGTCTTTCTTTCCATTGTAAATTTTTCTCCATCACTTAAAAATGGAAGCCTCCATTATCTTGTTAAATGTTATATTTCATACTAGCATAATGGAATCAATTGGTTTGTTTAGAAATGTAAAATTGAAAATAGCATAGTTTATTATAAGTAAATAACAATTTTAGTTTCATGAGTTAATGAATTTTTTATACGATATTACAATTTTTTTCTATTATAAATAAATCAATCTCTGTAATTCATAATGACTAGTATTAATAATTAAACTTTATCTATAATAGAAGAAATCTTTAGTATCATACAAAAAATTTATTAATAACGAAATTAAATTGTTCTATACTGCCTATGAAAGAAAGAACAATGGATGCCTCCATTTGTAAGAAAAATGGAGATTTCAAATAACATGTTGTAATGCTGGATTTAGATTTTAGAAAAACGATTAAATTCCTTATTTGTGTACGAACATTATATGAAAATGGAAAAATTTATTACTATATTAACCTCTTGAGAAAGATGGTCCGAAGAACTTTGGATAAGCTCCGCACCCATTCTTGTGATCCGTGTATATCCTCACACATGCGGCCACTCCTGTCTCTCCATTTATAAAAATATTACTATAAATAAAATAAAGGTGCCTGGATTCGACATTTCACCAACTACACTTTCACATCTTCAGCTGGACCACGTTTGAACAGTATATTCTTGAGTTTTAAAATAATCGGGCCTTATTAAAGTCGTCAATGCATTGATCGGACGGTACAAATTAAATATAAACTCCTCATTTCAAAACCATCTTTCTTGTTTGGAACCATATGATGATTAGGACGGGCAAAAAAGCTCGTGGATCGATTGGGATCAGTTCGTGACTTATTCATTAATAGCTCGATCGTTATTGCCCCAGCTGTTAATGAGCTAGCTTGTTACTGGCTTGGTCTAGATTAAACGAGTTTGAGCTAGACCTAACTTGCTCACGAGCCAACTCGCTCATTAGATAGATTTACGATTTGATCTGATCCATTGGATGAAAGGTTAGGATTTACGATTTGCTACTTTTTATTCAATATTCATGCATTTTTTGTCATTCCACTAATTGCTACACTTGATGCTTTGTTTGATGTACTTGTTTCATTCTATTAACTGCACTTGGAAATGAATATCTGATGCTTTGTTTGATGGGTTTCATTATATTATCTATTATTTTTTAATTTGTATGATAGTAGTCTAAGTAAAGCCGAGCGAGTTAAACGAGTCAGCTCTGTACGTACAGCTCATTATTGGCTCGGTCTGATTATGAACTAAGATTCTAGCTCTTTCTCTTAATTTCAGCTCGCTTGGTTGTTGTGGTAAGCCGATCACGAGCTGGACTCGGCGCGTAATGAGCCAGCTAACCCGCCACCCAACGTGATCATCCCACCTGCCTCAGAAGATTTGGGGTTCATATTTGCTCACACCATAAAAAAGTTTGTTAAAAAGTTCGTCCCACTTTTGCCCTGACCTTTTCTGCAGATTGGCCTTGATGTTTAAATTAAAGGCATCGTTTATGAGAAAGATCATTTGAAAGTTAGAATATGCTGTCGAGTATAAACTAACAAATGAGTAAATTAAGGGAGAGGTTAAAATTCGTGTAAACTTTCGTTAGTTTAAAGCATAAGCTTTAGTTCGTATGTTTAACCACAATTAACAGTTTATCATGAATCGGATCGCTAGCGTAAAGTATTATGTTTTATTTAATCAAGTTTTCCATTTGATACCTAAGTACTGTTTAATGTCAGACTAGAGTGGGAAAAATGGCACGGCGGAGCCGGCTCCATCACGGAACGGCACGGCACGCGTGTCAGTTACGTGCCGTGACTCACGTGTTTCGTGCCGTGACCATCCACGTGCCATGCCCATCTTTTGAAACTTTAGCACGGCACGGCATGGCATGTGAAAGATTTAGTCACGACATGGCACGACACGTAGTCACGCGAGTCACGTGTAATTAGGACCATTAGATATTGATTTAATGGTAAATCTTAAATAAACTAACCTAAATTATGATTAAATAGTCACGTGAGTTACACGAGTCACGTATGGTCACGGCACGTTTAGATACGGCGTGACTCACGTGGCGTGGCCATTCGCATGCCGTGACTACCCATTGATATTTTGGTCACAGCACGGCACGGCACGAGACCAAAATCACAGCATGTTAGTTACGGTGCGGCACGGCACGTTTTTCCCAATCTATGTCAGGCTGCCTTATTCTGGCATGAAGGTTAACTATTGACAAAGGTTCAGATTTCTGTGGCACATAGCTAGCCACATACTATGTGTCAATTAGCAAGCATTGCTTTTATTATCTTAATTAATAGAATATACATTATTTTTTTTCTTACGGTTTCACATACCAAATTTTTTTATAGTTAGTAGTTAAAATTATCACTAACAAATATATTTATAAAAAAGTTATTAATAAAATTATAGATTCTATCTTCTCATATAACATAAAAGTAAATATTTACATTCATACTTAATCTTAGAATTTAATTGCTATTCACTTCACGACCGGCTTTGCTTCTTTGATCGCCGCCGCGCTCTGACAACAATTGGATCTACTCACTGTCACGCTACGATCGAGATGAGAACTCTACGTTTTGAACTCCGATGATACTGCATTCTCGTCTCCATTTAGCTCCGCCCGGCTCGATCCCTCCCCTCTAGCTCCAACGACGACCAGATCTACTTACCGTTCTAAGCTCCGGCCCTCCCAGTCGACTATGGTCGACTCCAACAATACCGCACTCTCGACTCCAGTCAGCTTCGGTCCCTCCCCTTTCACCAATTACAAAATAAAATCTTTAAGATATGTAATAATATAGCTAGATAGGCCGTCGTAAATTATTTTTTTATCAATTTTCTTACACAAATTTACTTTTCATAACACATATTTAAATTCAAAAACAAATAAATTATCGTCATAAAAATCATTAATTATCATCAAAGTTAAAAGTGAAAGTTGTCATGCATGCATGCCCCTAAAATTTACAGTTTGTGTGAATTGAAAAGAATTGAAATCTTTTCTGAATTGGCGAAGTTAGAATTACATTAATTATCTTTGAATATCAGAAGTAATAAAAGGTTTAGAACAAAAAAACAAAAGGTTGCATGATTGGATTGTCGTCTATCATTGTTTTGCGCCCACATTGCATAAACTTGGGATCACCAAAATCCCACTTTGGTACTTTAATATTTAGATTGCTCAATCCACTAACTAGCTAGCTAGCTTTTGTTCTTTCGTGGCATTAACCTATGTAATGAATCGTAAGTGCACATATATATAGTTAAACCTTACACTTATTAATTCGTTTCATAAGGAGACATGAATATCTAATTAAGAAAACAAATAAAAAAAATCGTTGCATAAATTATACAATTTTCTCGATCACATGAAGGCTTGACAAATCTAAGACATTAAAGAAAATTTTCTATGAACCATTATAAGTGCACGCTAGCTGCACCATTTGAAAGAGTTAGGTGCACTTTTGAAAATTGCTAGAGAAAGATACTTGAAAATCAATAATGAACATGTAACTTACTTTCTTCCATCTAATGATGTTAACCCCCTTTACTTTACTTCATTTCATTGGATTGGATATGCTCCAATACACCCCCATATGTAACCATTTGCATCTAATTAATAACATTAAGATGGATATTCAGGAGTTCTCTCTCTCCTTTTACTTTGCTTTAATTGCCTTTTCCTAACAACCATACTTTAAAAAAAAAAACTAAAGGTCTTTTATTCTCATTTGAATTTGGATTTCTTCCTGTTAATTCAAACAATATGCATGATTAGTCCTTTTCAATTCAGTATTATTTTGAAACATACAAAATTAACAGTTTTTTTTTTTCACACTATTCAATTAGCACTCTTCTTACACTATTATTACATACTAATTCATATAGTACTATATCTGCTGTAATTCTCAGGGAATTACAGGACCTTGTAATCCCGATCCCAACTGTTGATCTTTCTTGAGATGCGTGCATGAAAACTTATTTTTCTAAGAACGTTTCCGAGATCTGCGCACAGAAAAGTTTGAACGGTTGATCTCGGAATTTCAGGATCCAGTAATTCCTCTCGGAATTACAGCAGATTCGGATTCTAACTTTGAACGATCTAAACGCACAAAAGTTTAAATTTACTAGTATAATATTGTACGTCATCCATGAAGACTTCACATGAAATTATAATTGTAACTTATGTAGCATGGACTCACAACAACATGCTAGAACATATGATCATTTTCCCTTCAATGTTTTTGGGATGCATGCAGTTGTCTTTGCCGTGTCGGAAACGGTTTACACAGATATATATGACACGGATGTAATTAGAAGCGTCCATATTTCTAAGCTGCAACAAATTCAATTCATCTAAATTTGGATCGGTTCTTGTCAACTTCTTTTTTTGAAACTCTAGGCTAAGCAGAGGCTGCCAACATTTGGTTCTTGTCAACTTCATCAGCTAATTAAATAATGAGCTTACAACTCTAAAGACAAATATTTTGTAAAAAACTTTCAGCGAAAGATTCCTTCTGAAATCTGATTCATATATGTATATACCAGTATCTATATATATTGTGAAAAAAAAAAAAAAAAAGTTAAGTTGTAAGCTCACCATTTGATGTCTCTGATCATTCACAATCAATTCTAAAACAAATTGGTTTTTGTTCACAATTTCATTGACAACTCCTAAAAGTTAAGTTGAAAAATAAAACCAAAGTTACCAAACACAACTAACCCTTATCTCCAAATTGAAAGATTGTGGCTCCCCTAAATAATTATTGCATTCTTTTCTTGTCCATATATAATAATTGCATGCTTTAATTTGTATGTGCAAGATTACTGACAAACGCCACCATCTCAGCACACTTTATTAAGCCCTCCACTGCATCCATATATCTCTCTCTCTTGACTTCATCCAAACACACTATTTCTCTCCTTATTCTCTAGCAAATGTCTATTATTTTCACTGCATCACCTCCAAAAGACTGCTCCAAGAAAGGCCACAACCAATTTTTTCACCACCTGAAAAGCAACAGAAAGCTCTTACTTTCTCTCTCCGGGCTGATTTTCTCTCTCCTCTCCATCTTCTTCCTCATCTGGGTCATCTTTCACCCCACCAACCCCAAATTCTACCTCAAAGACCTGTCTGCACGAAATTCTACCATATCAACCACCTTCATCTCAAAAAACCCTAATTCACATGCCAGTATATACTACGATAAGCTGCATGTGTACCTTGCATATGCCGGAGTGCAAATAACACCTGACGTGGTGTTACCACCGTTTAACCAAGGACAGCTTGATAGCGACATCCTTTCAGCTAATCTGGTGGGCCCAACAGGCATGCAATCATCTGCAGCGGGCACGGCCATGAAGCTAATGAGTGTCAATTTGAAAATAGAAGGGAACCTACGGTGGAAAGTCGGTCCCTGGTTGTCCGGCTGGTACAAACTGGAAGTTGATTGTATGACGGTGCTGATGGGCCGACAGAGCTTGCCCGTGCCAGTAAGCTCGGTCCAAGGTGCCCAGTGCTCTACCAATAGTTAGCAGAGATATCAAATTAGTATCCGCTGTTTCTGATAAATTCTGGAAATTGGAACTGTCAAATTATGTCAATTGGTCTGATGTGCTAGCTAGAATTAAATAATTGGTCCAGAGTTGATAAGCCTAGGTTATATAGGTTTGAAAAATGCATGGTATATTATGGGTTTTGAGAAGTATACTGTATGTATGTATGTACGGTATTTATGTATATTTTGTGATTGTAATTAGGTACGTAACTTATAAGTGAATATATGTACATAACTTTAGTTGCATTGGCTAGTTGCTTTAATTAAAATTGCTGAATAATAAGAATTTAATATATTGTTTTAATTAAATTGTAAGAAACATAATTTGTATCAAGTAAAATAAAGTGTTATAAAGAACTCTACTCTATTTTGGTTACCAAGAACATTTTAATCAATAGCAGCATGAACATGCATGCATAAATCAACTCTCCTATAAAATCTAAAAGTTGACACTGCATCTAAATCCATGAAAAATAATAATAATGCCATGGAGAATAACAGAAAGATATCTATTTTTTTTTAAATGTAATAAAGGAAAGTAATAAAGTTGTAGGTCCAATGAATCCAAGAGGTTCTATCTTTAATTAGTATTACAGCAAGAAACTAAAGACAAGAAGCCCTGCAAGTGGAAATGGTGAAAATGGCGTATCCTTAGTGCACAAGGAAAAACATTAATTTAATTGACACAAGTGCAAAGCATTCGCCTGATAAAAGATCACTTATTACCACTAATCATTAATTAGCTAGATCTGTCATAATTAGCTGAGCTAATTTCGTTGAGGTACGCACCACAGAAGGAAAAATCGGCCGTTCCGGAGCAGGATCGGACGGTATCGATCCGATTTCAGGCCGAGTTACGCGGTTAGAGTAGATTTAGCCAAATTTTGGCCGTTCCGGCCTGATTTCAGTCAAATTTCGACCTGTTCCGGCCTGAATTCCAGTCAACCTGATTCCAGTCAATTCGGCCATTCCGGATCGAAATCGACCGCTTTGACCGAAACGGAATGAAACGCGAATTAAACAAACTTCAAAATTTTTTTGAGCTCTCTGCGTGAATCAAACACATGCCCTCTAGCTAAGCAACCAAAGTCAACTACCACAACACCATACAACATTTGTTGTTGAAAAACACAACTCATTTATATATATAAGAATTTTAATTTGTACCAGTCCATTAGTCAATGAGAATTTCTGAGAGTGAAAGAGTGTCTTTTTAGTTGTAATGCTCGTATTATATTGTATTAGTGGATTATTTGATCGTAATAATTTTTCTAAATTTTTTATCAATTGTTTTTCTTATTGTTTTAGTGTAAAACAAGCTTATGGCAAAAAAGTCTGATTTTCCGATCCAATTCGGCCGATTCTGACCGATTATTCCGATCCGAGTTAGAATCGGACGGTGCCGATCCTGATTTCGATTCTGATTCTGATTTTTCCTTCAATGGTACGCACTCAGTTATTCTACGTTAATTACTAGAGTAGAGTTAAAAATATTTTATTGTTTCATGCTCTAATTATGTCTCAAATTTTTATGTCTATTTTCTTTTTTTTTAAAACCTTCGTAGAAGTTGCGAAGTTTGTTCTTATGCCTATTTTCAACGTCCAAACAGTCTATTCAAACTGCTTAGCATGATCCCCATATTAAAATGTACTTCAAGACCTAAATTTTATGTTTGTTGAATTTATGTTTACTATTTATTAGATAGATACAAAATCATTGTTTTTGGTTGATCCAAAGTCTTCTCAGAATCGGTGATTTTGTATCTATCTAAAAAATAGTAAAATTTTTTTTTCATAAAATAGAAAATTTGATTTCCAAGCACATTTTAATATGGTGATCATGTTGATCGATTTGGGTTAACTATTGGGCTATCATGTTGATCTGATTCCCTTGTTAATTTATCCGCCAGCCCATTTTGTATTCTTAAAAAAGATGGTACCGTATAATATTGGGCTTATTAATTTTTGATGAATTACTAGTGGGCCTATATGATTGTCTTAAAGGCTCTATGAGACAATGATTAATGGGCCGACATTATTAAATTTGTATTTTTTTTTCTTGCGTTAAATTTGTTCATTAACAATCACTGTAAGTGGAACCACATATTACAAAAAGACAACATCAAAGAGATATGACTACTAAAAATAATCCTTTTACAGGCATTTGGGAATTGGGATGACAAATTTCTATAAAAATACATATGGTTACCATATACCAAAAAAAAGGACAATAAAAATACTATATACAAGTGAAACGGTTTATTAATATGATCAACATACAATAGTTCAGAATTTTGGCTTGTTTTTAATTTACTTAGAGCATTGTACATCCCTGGTACTATTAGAGTTTCTAATCTGATGTGGCAGTTTCTAATTCAGTTTCAGGTATCTGGGAGAGTTTCTTATTAAGAAAATGTTTATAAACTCCATGCTGATCAAATAATTGGCTCAAATTATTTCTCCTTTTTAATTTGTTGCTGACGTGGTTTAATAGAAACTCTAAAATTAATTTCAGAGATATGAGAGTTAGAAACTTTAGATACCTTAATTTCTAAAAAAATAATTACCAGTTATTTAGAAACTCATTTGAGTTGCTGGAGTATAAATACTCTTATCAATCAATAAACAACCGTTAGTCCGTTACACGCGTCCATTAATTAATGAGCGTCATTATGATTAAAAAAAAATTTAAGATATATATGGAGCTTTCAGTAATTTGGTGAAATACCAACAGATTCACGGTACCTATACTTCAAATAAAGGAACAAAAAAAAAAACAGAGAGAGGTATTTTCACGCATTATACTTTCCAGCTCATGCACGACACTTTTCATTAAATTTTTAATTTTTTTTTTTTTTGAAGAAAATAGGACAAAAAAAGTCAGAGGAGAGGATGAGCTAGAGACAGAGAAGGCAGAGAGTAGCATGAGAGTCACATGAAGCCCATGTTTCTGTTCTGAACTTACTACTTAATGAAGGATGATCTCATTTGGATACCTGCCTCATTGTTTTAGATACCTATTCACAAGTTTTAGAAAAAAAAAAGATAAAAAAAAAATGGACTCAGATAAGTGTAGTTGGTACCAAATTTTTTTATAAAGAGAAACAGTGATTGACAAGATCAATTTTCTTGACTAATTATCTGATATTGAAATTATGTTAAAGAAATGAATTCATGTTTTTCGGCTTGATTTGATTCATCAAACTTGGATCCTTGAAACAAAAAATTTTCTTTAATTTAACATTGATTTGCTAAATATTATCAAAATAAATTGTCAACTTGTAGACATTTGAATACGCACAATTAGTTGATCAACAAAATTAAGAATTAAATTACTATCTTTGAAAGAATTAGAAATTTATATCGGACTTTCAAATTCTTTAATTAGAATTATGTATTTCAAATACCTTTATTATTTAAAAGCCGGATTTTCATAGTCCTATTGTTAGGTTATTTTTTTCAACTGAAATAATATATATGGGTTAGAATTTGATATTCCGGCCCTTTTAAAATTTGAAAAAAAAATTAATATTTTTTAGAGGTATATTTGAAAATTTACATTTTTTAATTAAACAAATTCGGCACAAAAATTGGGATTATTTTACTCAGCCCCGGTTTGAATAAAGTGACGAGGCCCCACAGGCCACAAGCACCGTTCTCGAATCTCCCTTGTGCAAGTTATCAGAGTTGGTCACATCATACAAAAAATTTTACTTTCATAATAATTTTTTTTTATATATGGATGGAATAGAATCATTTTTTTATATATAAATGGATGGAATGATTGGGTTCCATTAAGGACAAAATCAGGATTAAGTTCAATGAATATAAGTCAATTGATCTCTATTTAAAAAAAAAAAAAAATTTATGTATGATATTTTATATAATTTAGAGTGACGTTATGGATATTGTAAATTGACTTTTATTTTCAGTATGAATTTTTTTATATAATTAGCCCTCTAATGTGTATTTGATTCTGATAGTTCGAAAGTCGGATTCCGCCTTTAGGCATGTCAATGGAAATAGTTTGTCTGCACCAAGAGCTGCACATTGCCGAAAATCAATCGGACCAAACCATTTGATCGGTTTCATTGATTCGGTCCTAGTACTTTCTGGATTTTTTTGTGGCCAATTCACACAGTAGCTTCGGAAAAGCTACTGGCATCGAACCATCGATTCGATCCCAGTAGCCTCAATGAAACCAAATTAACCATTGTTTTGATCCTTCTATTGATTGAAAAAAAAAATATTCCATCTCTTTTTCAATAATTTTTTATTTCTAAAAATAAAAAAATTGTGCACTGCATGGATAGGTCCACATTGCCATGAGCACCATGAGCACGGCAAGAGCACCAGATATCAGAGCAGTATCTGATATGGTTGTTCTATGCTTTGGATTTAGCACTGTTTTTCTTGGTGTTTTTCCTTCAGATCGATCCCACTATTCACTGAAACTTGAGATGCAATTTTGATTGTTGCATGGAATTAATAGTTTGCCAGACGATGCACATTAATTTGTCCGTACAACATGCACTGTTCAAATACATGCACGTGTCCTTGATATAACATGTACTATATTGAATGAATAAAATATTAGAAAAAATGTTAATTATCATCCACTGTTGATGCCTGCTGCGTATTTAATGTTTAACATATAGAGAATATATATATATGTGTGATAGAAGTTTCAATAATTTAAATGTCATATAGTTTAAGATATTATTTAAAGCTTTTTCTTACTATTTGCAAGTCAATATTAGATATTATTTATTTAAAGCTTTTAATTACTATTTGCAAGTCAACATTAATATGAGAATTTTTAAATAACAGATCATAAATGGGTTGAAGTTTGTTAGATCAGGGAAGATTAATTAATTAATTAATTAATGAGCTGGTCACTGTAGCTTCCAGTATTTTTAGTTGTTGCTTAGTAATATTGTCAATCAGCTTTGACAGTAACAATTTATATAAATAATTAGTTTTAATATACTATTAGCGTCACAAAATACAATTCTGTTTAATGAAAGATGCCATATTTCAAATTTCTTTCTATCAAAGCATGGGATAACATATATTATTGTCAAAAAACATTTTGAACTACTGTTGCAATCAGTGTTGCAAAAAACATTCATTTAGACTGATTAATCGGTTAATTAGTCGTTGGCGGTGATCAAACCGTTACGGATTTTTCCGACTAATTAGCTGATTATTTCCGAATATTCTTAATTAATCGCTTGACAGTACCATGTCCGTCCGACGAGTGTTACAACACAGGTTGCAAGTTGCAATCAAGTTCCAAATTCTCTTCTCCAAGTAAAAAAAAAAAAAAAAAGTTATTTTTCTCCACCCATAGTTCAATTAATTATTGGCTTTAAACTTC
>JAJGRW010000239.1:308598-346989 GCA_025461045.1 Carex parvula | reverse complement strand
GCCAGCAGATACACGGTCCGTACATCAGAGGACACGGACCGTGCATCCGGGGATCCGGACCGTGCATCCAGGGATCCGGACCGTACACGGGTTGATGAAGCAGAAAGTCCAGAGGCAGATGTGATACAGTCCCACGAGGATTCAAAAGACATACCACTCTCAAGTTCTCCTGAGGATGCTCCTGAGGTAAGTTCTCTTATATCTGAAAGAAGGTACCCCATTAGAGCCAACCGAAATGTACGACCAAAGAGGTATAACGAAGAAGGGTATGCGATATCTAACTATACCAGCACTGAAGGGTTGTCCAACTTGGTACAAACCTTTACTAAGGAATTATCGAAAATTCGAGTACCAAACACTGTGGGAGAGGCACTACACGATCCCAAATGGGTTGAAGCCATGGAAACTGAGATGAAAGCCCTAGAAACCACTAAAACTTCGAATTTGGTAGAACTTCCGACTGGGAAGAAAACAGTAGGATGCAAGTGGGTGTTTTCTGTGAAATATGATGCTGCAGGTAAAGTTGAGCGCTATAAGGCACGGTTGGTTGCAAAAGGGTACACTCAGACATATGATATAGATTTCCAGGAAACTTTTTCTCCAGTTGCAAAGCTTAATATAGTTCGAGTTTTATTATCTTTTGCAGCAAACCTTGACTGGCCCCTACATCAGTTTGATGTGAATAATGCATTTCTGCATGGTGATTTAGAAGAGGAAATCTATATGGATCTACCACCAGGATATTCCCACCAAAACAACAAGAAACTGGTGTGCAAGTTGGAACGGAGTCTATATGGCTTGAAACAGTCCCCCCGGGCATGGTTCGGGCGGTTCTGTAAGGCCATGAAGAGCTATAACTACAATCAAAGTGATTCTGATCATACTCTGTTCTTCAAGCATCGTCAAGGCAAGGTAACCATCTTAATTATCTATGTTGATGACATGATAATTACAGGGGACGATACTATGGAAATCAAGTGGCTCGAGCAGAAGTTATCACAGGAATTTGAGATGAAGGATCTAGGCGGTCTAAAGTACTTCTTGGGAATAGAGATACTGCGCTCAAAGGAAGGTATATCTCTATCACAGAGGAAGTATACACTTGACTTACTTGCAGAGGTGGGGATGCTTGATTGTAAGCCAGCTGATACACCCACAATTCCGAACCTGAAGTTTGAAGATGACCCAGAAGATCCGGAGGTGGATCGGGAAGCCTATCAGAAATTAGTAGGTAAACTCATTTACCTATCCCATACTAGACCCGATATTGCATATGCTGTGAGCATGGTGAGTCAATTTATGCAGGACCCGAGAAAACAACACATGGATTTGCGGTATCTAAAGAAAACTCCAGGGAAAGGCATTCAGTTTAGGAAAAATTGACACTTGGACGTTTGGGGATACACAGATGCTGATTGGACTGGAGACAGAATAGATCGAAAGTCAATGTCAGGATACTTCACCTTTGTGGGAGGAAACCTGGTTACATGGAGAAGTAAGAAACAGAATGTGGTTGCACTGTCAAGTGCAGAAGCAGAATTCAGAGGGATGTCCAAGGGCCTATGTGAGTTGTTGTGGTTGAGAAAACTTATGAATGAATTGAAATATGGGCCAAAAAGAGAAATGCGACTACATTGTGATAATAAGTCAGCAATTGAGATAGCCCATAACCCAGTACAACATGACAGGACCAAGCACATAGAAATTGATAGACATTTCATCAAACAAAATTGGAAGAAAAGATCATCTCATTTCCATTTGTAAGATCAGAACAACAGTTGGCAGACATGTTAACAAAGGCAGTGTCAACCCAGTGCTTTGAAGATTCGATTGCCAAGTTGGGTATGGTAGATGTCTACCTACCAACTTGAGGGCGGGTGTTGAAATAAATGGTGGTCCATATCGTTGCCTATCTGGACCATATCTTCAAAGAAGGAAGGCAACAGTTGGGGAAATCAATCAGAGTTATTACATTCTCATTTTAGAGGGAATCAATCAGAGTTATTACATTCTCATTTAGATAATTGTATTAGGAAACAAATCTATCTATTCTTTCTAATCTCTCTATATATTCTCTTCTCCTCTATGTAATCATCATCAGAAAAATAATAGAAAAAGTGTGAGTTTGGGTGTGGAGGACGTAGGCACCGAATTGGTGCCGAACCTCGTTAAATCTTGTGTCTCTCTCTATTTCCACTTTATATATACTTATACACGGGCCGTGTACTATTCTACTCGGACCGTACAAAGAGTTACGACTTTCTACAAATCGGATCGCTAGCGTAAAGTATTATGTTTTATTTAATCAAGTTTTCCATTTGATACCTAAGTACTGTTTAATGTCAGTCTAGAGTGGGAAAAATGGCACGGTGGAGCCGGCTCCATCGCGGAACGGCACGGTTACTGCACCGAACGGCACGGCACGCGTGTCAGTTACGTGCCGTGACTCGCGTGTCCCGTGCCGTGACCATTCGCGTGCCGTGCTCATCTTTTGAAACTTTGGCACGACATGGCACGGCACGTGAAAGATTTAGTCACGGCACGGCACGACACGTAGTCACGCGAGTCACATGTAATTAAGACCATTAGATATTGATTTAATGGTAAATCTTAAATAAACTAACCTAAATTATGATTAAATAGTCACGTGAGTCACACGAGTCACGTATGGTCACGGCACGTTTAGACACGGCGTGACTCACGTGGCGTGGCCATTCGCGTGCCGTGACCACCCATTGATATTTTGGTCACAGCACGGCACGGCACGAGACCAAAATCACAGCGTGTTAGTTACAGTGCGGCAGGGTACGTTTTTCCCAATCTATGTCAGGCTGCCTTATTCTGGCATGAAGGTTAACTATGACAAAGGTTCAGATTTCTGTGGCACATAGCTAGCCACATACTATGTGTCAATTAGCAAGCATTGCTTTTATTATCTTAATTAATTAATAGAATATAAATATATTTCTTTTTCTTACGGTTTCACATACCAAATTTGTTTATAGTTAGTAGTTAAAATTATCACTAACAAATATATTTATAAAAAAGTTATTAATAAAATTATAGATTCTATCTTCTCATATAACATAAAAGTAAATATTTACATTCATACTTAATCTTAGAATTTAATTGCTATTTCACCTCACGACCGGGTCTGCTTCTTTGATCGCCGCTGCGCTCTGAAGATGATTGAATCTACTCACTGTCGCACTACGATCGAGATGAGAACTCTATGCTCTGAACTCCAATGATACCGCATTCTCGTCTCCAATCGGCTCCGCCCGGCTCGATCCCTCCCCTCTCGCTCCAACGACGACCGGATCTACTCACCGTCACACTCCAATCGAGATGGGACTCTATCCTCCGAGCTCCGAGCTCCGACAATACGCACTCTCAGCTCCGATCGGCTACAGTCGACTCCAATGATATCGCACTCTCGACTCCAGTCAGCTCCGGTCCCTCCCCTTTGACGTACCAATTACAAAATAAAATCTTTAAGATATATGTAATAATTTAGCTAGATACGCCGTCGTAAATTATTTTTTTTTTATCAATTTTCTTACACAAATTTACTTTTCATAACACATATTTAATTCAAAAACAAATTAATTATCGTCATAAAAATCATTAATTATCATCAAAGTTAAAAGTGAAAGTTGTCATGCATGCATGCCCCTAAAATTTACAGTTTGTGTGAATTGAAACGAATTGAAATCTTTTCTGAATTGGCGAAGTTAGAATTACATTAATTATCTTTGAATATCAGAAGTAATAAAAGGTTTAGAAACAAAAAAACAAAAGGTTGCATGATTGGATTGTCGTCTATCATTGTTTTGCGCCCACATTGCATAAACTTGGGATCACCAAAATCCCACTTTGGTACTTTAATATTTAGATTGCTCAATCCACTAACTAGCTAGCTAGCTTTAATTTGTTCTTTCGTGGCATTAACCTATGTAATGAATCGTAAGTGCACATATATATAGTTAAACCTTACACTTATTAATTCGTTTCATAAGGAGACATGAATATCTAATTAAGAAAACAAATAAAAAAAATCGTTGCATAAATTATACAATTTTCTCGATCACATGAAGGCTTGACAAATCTAAGACATTAAAGAAAATTTTCTATGAACCATTATAAGTGCACGCTAGCTGCACCATTTGAAAGAGTTAGGTGCACTTTTGAAAATTGCTAGCTAGAGAAAGATACTTGAAAATCAATAATGAACATGTAACTTACTTTCTTCCATCTAATGATGTTAACCCCCTTTACTTTACTTCATTTCATTGGATTGGATATGCTCCAATACACCCCCATATGTAACCATTTGCATCTAATTAATAACATTAAGATGGATATTCAGGAGTTCTCTCTCTCCTTTTACTTTGCTTTAATTGCCTTTTCCTAACAACCTACTTTTAAAAAAAAAAAAACTAAAGGTCTTTTATTCTCATTTGAATTTGGATTTCTTCCTGTTAAGTCAAACAATATGCATGATTAGTCCTTTTCAATTCAGTATTATTTTGGAACATACAAAATTAACAGTTTTTTTTTTTTTTACACTATTCAAATTAGCACTCTTCTTACACTATTATTACATACTAATTCATATAGTACTATTTTTACACTATTATGTAGCATGGACTGACAACAACATGCTAGAACATATATATGATCATTTTCCCTTCAATGTTTTTGGGATGCATGCAGTTGTCTTTGCCGTGTCGGAAACGGCTTACACAGATATGACATGGCTGTAATTAGAAGCGTCCATATTTCTAAGCTGCAACAAATTCAATTCATCTAAATTTGGATCGGTTCTTGTCAACTTCTTTTTTTGAAACTCTAGGCAGAGGCAGCCAACATTTGGTTCTTGTCAACTTCATCAGCTAATTAAATAATGCGCTTACAACTCCAAAGACAAATATTTTGTAAAAAACTTTCAGCGAAAGATTCCTTCTGAATCTGATTCATATATGTATATACCAGTATCTATATATATTGTAAAAAAAAAAAAAAAAGTTAAGTTGTAAGCTCACCATTTGATGTCTCTGATCATTCACAATCAATTCTAAAACAAATTGGTTTTTGTTCACAATTTCATTGACAACTCCTAAAAGTTAAGTTGAAAAATAAAACCAAAGTTACCAAACACAACTAACCCTTATCTCCAAATTGAAAGATTGTGGCTCCCCTAAATAATTATTGCATTCTTTTCTTGTCCATATATAATAATTGCATGCTTTAATTTGTATGTGCAAGATATCTGACAAACGCCACCATCTCAGCACACTTTATTAAGCCCTCCACTGCATCCATATATCTCTCTCTCTTGACTTCATCCAAACACACTATTTCTCTCCTTATTCTCTAGCAAATGTCTATTATTTTCACTGCATCACCTCCAAAAGACTGCTCCAAGAAAGGCCACAACCAATTTTTTCACCACCTGAAAAGCAACAGAAAGCTCTTACTTTCTCTCTCCGGACTGATTTTCTCTCTCCTCTCCATCTTCTTCCTCATCTGGGTCATCTTTCACCCCACCAACCCCAAATTCTACCTCCAAGACCTGTCTGCACGAAATTCTACCATATCAACCACCTTCATCTCAAAAAACCCTAATTCACATGCCAGCATATACTACGATAAGCTGCATGTGTACCTTGCATATGCCGGAGTGCAAATAACACCTGACGTGGTGTTACCACCGTTTAACCAAGGACAACTTGATAGCGACATCCTTTCAGCTAATCTGGTGGGCCCTACAGGCATGCAATCAGCTGCAGCGGGCACGGCCATGAAGCTAATGAGTGTCAATTTGAAAATAGAAGGGAACCTACGGTGGAAAGTCGGTCCCTGGTTGTCCGGCTGGTACAAACTGGAAGTTGATTGTATGACGGTGCTGATGGGCCGACCGAGCTTGCCCGTGCCAGTAAGCTCGGTCCAAGGTGCCCAGTGCTCTACCAGTAGTTAGCAGAGATATCAAATTAGTATCTGCTGTTTCTGATAAATTCTGGAAATTGGAACTGTCAAATTATGTCAATTGGTCTGATGTGCTAGCTAGAATTAAATAATTGGTCCAGAGTTGATATGCCTAGGTTATATAGGTTTGAAAAATGCATGGTATATTATGGGTTTTGAGAAGTATACTGTATGTATGTATGTATGTACGGTATTTATGTATATTTTGTGATTGTAATTAGGTACGTAACTTATAAGTGAATATATGTACATAACTTTAGTTGCATGGCTAGTTGCTTTAATTAAAATTGCTGAATAATAAGAATTTAATATATTGTTTTAATTAAATTGTAAGAAACATCATTTGTATCAAGTAAAATAAAGTGTTATAAAGAACTCTACTCTATTTTGGTTACCAAGAACATTTTACTCAATAGCAGCATGAACATGCATGCATAAATCAACTCTCCTATAAAATCTAAAAGTTGATACTGCATCTAAATCCATGAAAAATAATAATAATGCCATGGAGAATAACAGAAAGATATCTTTTTTTCTTTTTTAAATGTAATAAATGAAAGCAATAAAGTTGTAGGCCCAATGAATCCAAGAGGTTCTATCTTTAGTATCACAGTAATTAAGAAACGAAAGACAAGAAGCCCTGCAAGTGGAAATGGTGAAAATGGCGTATCCTTAGTGCACAAGGAAAAACATTAATTAATTGACACAAGTGCAAAGCATTCGCCTGATAAAAGATCACTTATTACCACTAATCATTTAGCTAGATCTGTCATAATTAGCTGAGCTAATTTTGTTGAGGTACGCACCATAGAAGGAAAAATCCGCCGTTCCGGAGCGGGATCGGACGGTACCGATCCGATTTCAAGCCGAGTTACGCGGTTAGTGTAGATTTTGCCAAATTTCAGCCGTTCTGATTCCAGCCAAATTCCAGCCGTTCCGGCCTGATTCCAGTCAAATTTCGCCCGTTCCGGTCTAATTCCAGTCAAATTTCAGCCGTTCCGGACCAAAATAGACCTATTCCACTGAAACGGACGAAACGTAAATTAAACAAAATTCAAAACTTTTCTGAGCTCTCTGCGTGAATCGAACTCATGCCCTCTAGGGAAGCAACCAAAGTCAACTACCACAACACCATACAACTTTTGTTATTGAAAAACAGAACTCATTTATATATATAAGAATTTCAATTTGTACCAGTCCATTAGTCAATGAGAATTTCTGGGAGTGAAAGAGTGTGTTTTTAGTTGTAATGATCGTATTATATTGTATTAGTGGATTATTTGATTGTAATAATTTTTCTAAATTTTTTTATCAATTGTTTTCTTATTTTTTTAGTGTAAAACAAGCTTCTGGCAAAAAAATCCGATTTTCCGATCAAATTTGGCCGATTCCGACCGATTTTTCCGATCCGGATCAGGATCGGACGGTGCCGATCCCGATTCTGATTCTAATTTTTCCTTCTATGGTACGCACTCAGTTATTCTACGTTAATTACTAGAGTAGAGTTAAAAATATTTTATTGTTTTCGTGCTCTAATTATGTCTATTTTTTTTTTTAAAACCTTCGTAGAAGTTGCGAAGTTTGTTATTATGCCTATTTTCAACGTCCAAACAATCTATTCAAACTGCTTAACATGATCTTCATATTAAAATGTACTTCAAGACTAAATTTTATGTTTGTTGAATTTATGTTTACTATTTATTAGATAGATACAAAATCATTGTTTTTGGATGATCCAAAGTCTTTTCAAAATCAGTGATTTTGTATCTATCTAAAAAAATAGTAATTTTTTTGTTTTTCGTAAAATAGAAAATTTGATTTCCAAGCACATTTTAATATGGTGATCATGTTGATCGATTTGGGTTAACTATTGGGCTATCATGTTGATCTGATTCCCTTGTTAATTTATCCGCCAGCCCATTTTGTATTCTTAAAAAAGATGGTACCGTATAATATTGGGCTTATTAATTTTTGATGAATTACTAGTGGGCCTATATGATTGTCCTAAAGGCTCTATGAGACAAAGATTAATGGGCCGACATTATTAAATTTGTATTTTTTTTTTTTTTTGCGTTAAATTTGTTCATTAACAATCACTGTAAGTGGAACCACATATTACAAAAAGACAACATCAAAGAGATATGACACTAAAAATAATCCTTTTACAGGCATTTGGGAATTGGGATGACAAATTTCTATAAAATAACATATGGTTTCCATATACCAAAAAAAAGGACAATAAAATACTAAATACAAGTGAAACGGTTTATTAATATGATCAACATACAATAGTTCAGAATTTTGGCTTGTTTTTAATTTACTTAGAGCATTCTACAGCCCTAGTACTATTAGAATTTCTAATTTGATGTGGCAGTTTCTAATTTAGTTTCAGGTATATGGGAGAGTTTCTTATTTAGAAACTATGATATAAAGTTTCTTATTAAGAAACTGTTTATAAACTCAATGCTGACTAAATGATTGGCTCAAATTATTTCTCATTTTTAATTTGTTACTGACGTGGTTTAATAAAAACTCTAAAATTAATTTCAGAGATGTGAGAGTTAGAAACTTTAAAGACCTTAATTTCTAAAAAATAATTAACAGTTATTTAAAAACTCATTTGAGTTGCTGGAATGTAAATACTCTTATCAATCAATAAACAACCGTTAGTCCGTTACACGCGTCCATTATTAATGAGCGTCATTATGATAAAAAAAAAATTAAGATATATATGGAGCTTTCAGTAATTTGGTGAAATACCAACAGATTCACGGTACCTATACTTCAAATAAAGGAACCCAAAAAAAAAAAAAAGAGAGAGAGGTATTTTCACGCATTATACTTTCCAGCTCATGCACGACACTTTTCATTAAATTTTTTAATTTTTTTTTTTTTTGAAGAAAATAGGACAAAAAAAGTCAGAGGAGAGGATGAGCTAGAGACAGAGAAGGCAGAGAGTAGCATGAGAGTCACATGAAGCCCATGTTTCTGTTCTGAACTTACTACTTAATGAAGGTTGATCTCATTTGGATACCTTCCTCATTGTTTTAGATACCTATTCACAAGTTTTAGAAAAAAAAAAAAAAAGCCGGATTTTCATAGTCCTATTGTTAGGTTATTTTTTTCAACTGAAATAATATATATGGGTTAGAATTTGATATTCCGGCCCTTTTAAAATGTGAAAAAAAAATTTAATATTTTTTAGAGGTATATTTGAAGATTTACATTTTTTAATTAAACAAACTCGGCACAAAAATTGGGATTATTTTACTCAGCCCGGGTTTGAATAAAGTGACGATGCCCCACAGGCCAGCACAAGCACCGTTCTCCATTGTCCCTTGTGCAAGTTATCAGAGTTGGTCACATCATACAAAAAAATTTTACTTTCATAATAATTTTTTTTTATATATGGATGGAATAGAATCATTTTTTTATATATAAATGGATGGAATGATTGGGTTCCATTAAGGACAAAATCAGGATTAAGTTCAATGAATATAAGTCAATTGATCTCTATTTAAAAAAAAAAAAATTTATGTATGATATTTTATATAATTTAGAGTGACGTTATGGATATTGTAAATTGACTTTTATTTTCAGTATGAATTTTTTTATATAATTAGCCCTCTAATGTGTATTTGATTCTGATAGTTCGAAAGTCGGATTCCGCCTTTAGGCATGTCAATGGAAATAGTTTGTCTGCACCAAGAGCTGCACATTGCCGAAAATCAATCGGACCAAACCATTTGATCGGTTTCATTGATTCGGTCCTAGTACTTTCGGATTTTTTTGTGGCCAATTCACACAGTAGCTTCGGAAAAGCTACTGGCATCGAACCATCGATTCGATCCCAGTAGCCTCAATGAAACCAAATTAACCATTGTTTTGATCCTTCTATTTGATTGAAAAAAATAATATTCCATCTCTTTTTCAATAATTTTTTATTTCTAAAAATAAAAAAATTGTGCACTGCATGGATAGGTCCACATTGCCATGAGCACCATGAGCACGGCAAGAGCACCAGATATCAGAGCAGTATCTGATATGGTTGTTCTATGCTTTGGATTTAGCACTGTTTTTCTTGGTGTTTTTCCTTCAGATCGATCAACTATTCACTGAAACTTGAGATGCAATTTTGATTGTTGCATGGAATTAATAGTTTGCCAGACGATGTACATTAATTTGTCCGTACAACATACACTGTTCAAATACATGCACGTGTCCTTGATATAACATGTACTATTAATTGAATGAATAAAATATTAGAAAAAATGTTAATTATCATCCACTGTTGATGCCTGCTGCGTATTCAATGTTTAACATATAGAGAATATATATATGTGTGATAGAAGTTTCAATAATTTAAATGTCATATAGTTTAAGATATTATTTAAAGCTTTTTCTTACTATTTGCAAGTCAATATTAGATATTATTTATTTAAAGCTTTTAATTACTATTTGCATGTCAACATTAATATGAGAATTTTTAAATAACAGATAAATGGGTTGAAGTTTGTTAGATCAGGGAAGATTAATTAATTAATTAATTAATGAGCTGGTCACTGTAGCTTCCAGTATTTTTAGTTGTTGCTTAGTAATATTGTCAATCAGCTTTGACAGTAACAATTTATATACAATAATTAGTTTTAATATACTATTAGCGTCACAAAATACAATTCTGTTTAATGAAAGATGCCATATTTCAAATTTCTATCTATCAAAGCATGGGATAACATATATTGTTGTCAAAAAAAAATTTTGAACTACTGTTGCAACCAGTGTTGCAAAAAACGTCCATTTAGACTGATTAATCGGTTAATTAGTTGTTGGCGGTAATCAAACCGTTACGGATTTTTCCGACTAATTAGCTAATTATTTCAGAATATTCTTGATTAATCGCTTGACAGTACCATGTCCGTCCGACGAGCGTTACAACACAGGTTGCAAGTTGCAATCAAGTTCCAAATTCTCCTCTCCAAGTAAAAAAAAAAGTTATTTTTCTCCACCCATAGTTCAATTAATTAGCATTGGCTTTAAACTTCTAAAACGCAAATACAATTAAGTATGAGTGAGGCTACGGTGCTATGCATAGCACGGATTGTGTCTGTGCTACAGCTCAAAATTTGATTTTTCAAAATTCTAACGGTCGATCCGAACCGTTCAACATGATTATAAAATGAATATGTACTTGCAAACCAAATTTTACATTTTTTCGAATTTTTTTACTATTTTTTTAGATAGGTTGTTTTTGGATGGTCCAGAATGTTCAGATCAAGTGATTTTCGAAAAAATAGTAAAAAAATTTAAAAAAATGTAAAATTTGGTTTGCAAGTTCATATTCATTTTATAATCATGTTTAATGGTTCGGATCGACCGTTAGAATTTTGAAAAGTCAAATTTAAGCCGTAGCACGGACCCCATCCGTGCTATGCATAGCACGGTAGCCTCACTCATTAAGTATTGGGTAATTCGAAAGACTTGAGAATACAGAATTGGGAAATTTTACGAATCTCTGTTTGATTTCTCATATTCTTATTTAATTTAATTTGGATATTTAGATTTAATTGCCTAACATATATTACCTAATAAGTTAGCTCCAAGCGCATTTATATTTGTATCAGTATATATAGCCATGAGCGTGAGGATGTATACTCTGTTCATATACATGTACATATATGAATGGAGTACTAGTGAAATAAATGAATAATAACACCCTATTTATCGAACGCTATCATGCCTACTTGTGTATTTATTATTTAATGTATATACATATGCATGGTACCTATGATTACAGTTCCTATTAATTCTTGTCAGCAATAGATAAATTGAACTGTTCATATTATACGTGCACGATCAACTAATGTTACTATATGGTGTACTACTCAACGGTAAATAATAACAATACTATTAATAATAATAATAATAATAATAATAATAATAATAATAATAATAATAAAGAGGAGAATTAGCATTTGATCTAGTAATAGAAGTGAAATGTGATCTGACACCTGGTTGGAGCTGTCCAATTTGCATCAAGATTATTGTGCACTTGTTCTGCACCAATCTTAAATTTATCTGTGCAAATTTTGATGCGGATCGGATGGCTCTAACTTGGCATTGGACCATAATTGGTCTGATGTCCATTAGACTACCTCCACTTTCTAGTGGCAAAGGCAATACTCTCTGTGTGTCTCAAGTTCGAAATTCGGATGAGAAATTTCTTGTGGTTATTAGATAGTTGAATAGTTTGATCCCAAACATTTTCTCAAAACAATAATAACAATAATAATAATAATAATAATAATAATAATAATAATATAATAATAATAATAATAATAATAATAATAGTTTGATTTAACTCAAATGATCTGAAACTCAAACCCATTAATTGACATCCATAACAATTGAAGACCAGATCTAGTATCCTTGAAAATCAAAGTGATTGAATTTGACCTGTTCCGATTAAAACAAGTTGGTTGAGGTGGCCATTGATTTAATTATATATGTTGCAAAGGACCACTTAACAGATGCTCATTTTAAAATTTTGCTCGTCTCAAATTAAGGACCGGTCAGTGACGCACGAGAAATATGTAACCGGAATCATGAAGCGTCTTTATGGGCCATCATCTTCTTTGTCTCTTTCTCTGGATTCGTGCCACCCCACTTGCATTTCCATGTAAAATTATTTCCATTTTCAAAACCAAGGTAAAATTATTAACTTCCCAACAGAAAAATGCTATTCATCCAAGAGTTTTAATTTTTCTATATGAAATGATGAGTATCCATCCACGAGGAAATTTTTTATTGGTAGTAATTAATAGAAAAGAAGAGAGAGACAAACAGTAAGAGTACAGTAATATTTATATTGATAGTAAGATCGGTAGCAATTTTACTGATTTTAAAAATAAAAAAGTTTGAAACGGTACGAATTTTACCTATCTAAACTAGTTTGTTTTTTTTCCTTTTAATTTTTTCTAGTAAAATATATTTTTTTTTACAAAAATAGATAAAGTATCTTAAAATTTAGATATATCAAAAACATTCCATTTATTTTTTGAAAAACTTTTCATATTTTACTAGAAATCAAATATAAGAATTCTCTCCATCTATACATCAGATTAAAAAAAAAATTAAGATCAGTAGAATTGCTACCGACCTTACTACCAATATAAATATTACTGTACTCTTATTGTTTGTCTCTCTTCTTTTCTATTAATTACTGCCGATAAAAAATTTCCCATCCACAGCCCACAGGACATGGCTAGCTAGCTAGTGTCTACCTCTTTCCATTAAAAACAAAACAAAAACGAGCCATTAATTTGTCTCAAAATCTACCCTTTCCTAACCAGCAAACGAAGAATTACCGTCTCCTCAAAAATAATCTCAAATTCAAAATTTGTTAACGGTCCCCAACTCCCGGTCCCTGCCTTTAAGCCAAACCCAAATTTATGAACACTAGGTCCGACCTCGTTTGTAGCAGGCCAAGATTGGGCTCTAGTATTTTTACCGAACATAATTATTAAGAAAAATTCTGAACATTACATACAAACAAATA
Source organism: Carex parvula (assembly GCA_025461045.1). Classification (NCBI taxonomy): domain Eukaryota; kingdom Viridiplantae; phylum Streptophyta; class Magnoliopsida; order Poales; family Cyperaceae; genus Carex; species Carex parvula. Next base: position 333,446 of record JAJGRW010000239.1, on the reverse strand, counting down.
TCAGCGCTAGTTGTGAGTTACATTTACATAGCTAGCTACCAGTGTGATATATTTTATTTTTTTTACAAACGGACAAATTAAATTGATATAATTAAGTTGAGGTAGTTAAGACATGAATATAATGCTTCCTGTTGGCGACTATTAATTTGTAATGCACACTATTTGTTTTATATTCTGTAGGCTCTAATTAAACTATTCTATTTACTGCTTATTAGCACTGTACAACAAGTTGATGGTACTATATATATAAGATCTAAAAATAAAATAAAAATAGAGAGTTGATATGTGCTTCCATATTATTGGTTATTATATATGCATGCAATTAAAAGGTTCTTTTGAAATTTGAACCGGCGAGATCAGTATCAATTAACGGTCTAATTAATGTCATTAATTGAATAGCTCGTTGAATTGCTAACCAGTACTGTAGCCATTATAATAATAATGACAGTAAATATGAATGGGTATATTATAATATTTTGTGTGTGTGTATATATATATCAAGGTAGCTGCTAATGTAATAAACGAATTAGTGAATGTCACATGGTACATGGACCTCTTTATTGGAAATTTTTTATTGGTAGTAATTAATAGAAAAGAACAGAGACAAATGGTAAAATTATATTAATATTTATATTGATAGTAAGATCGGTAGGAATTCTACCGATTTTAACTCTTTTTTTTAATTTGATGTATAGATGGAGAGAATTCTTATATTTGATTTTTAGTAAAATATGAAAAGTTTTTTAAAAAATAGATATAATATTTTTGATATATCTAAATTTTAAGGTACTTTATCTATTTTGTAAAAAAAATAATATATTTTACTAGAAAAATAAAAAGAAAAAACCTGGTTTTAGATCGGTAAGATTTTTACCGATCTAAACTTTTTTATTTTTAAAATCAGTAGAATTCCTACCGATCTTACTATCAATATAAATATTACTGTACTCTTACTGTTTGTCTATATTATTTTCTATTAATTACCACCAATAAAAAATTTCCCTCTTTATTAGTGCCTTGAATCATTGATTGACGAATATAATATAACACAACAAATTAATAAGTCAAGGTCATATGGAAAACCATCATCTTTCTTTTCAAAATTTGTTCAGCTGGGCTAGCTAGCTGTGGCACTAACGAACCTAAAATAAAGCAACCGATATATATATATATATATATATATATATATATATATATATATATATATATATATATATATATATGTATATATATATATATATATGTATGTGTATATATGTGTGTATGTATGTGTATATATGTGTATGTATGTGTATATGTGTATATTTGTGTATATGTGTATATATGTGTATATGTAGGTCCTCTTTACTTCGGGTCATATTTTTAATTTTGAAAATTCAAACAACCGATCCGAACCATTCATCATGTTCGAAATATTGAGATGTGCTTGCAGACTAAATTTTACATTTTTTGGAATTTTTTTACTATTTATTAAGCCACATTGAAAATCACTGATCGGGTGGTCCAGAAAATTTAACTGTTTTTTTACTGTTTACAGTAGATCAGCGATTTTCAAAGTGGCTTAATAAATAGTAAAAAAAATTCCAAAAAATATAAAATTTAGTCTGCAAGCACATTTCAATATTTCGAACATGTTGAACGGTTCGGATCAGTTGTTTGGATTTTCAAAATTGAAAATATGACCCGAAGTAAAGAGAGAGTTTTACTTTGCAAAGCACAATAGCCCATCTCTCTCTCTCTCTCTCTCTCTCTCTCTATATATATATATATATATATATATAGTAGAACTAGGGTGTTCCTAAGTTCACCAAGCCTCTTCGTGAACTCAACTCTGAAATCTATTGGATTGGCTTCAAACGATGAATCCAAACTGTTGAAATCATTTTACCTTACGAGTGATGCGTCTACATGCAAACATTTTAAAATTTTAAATTAATTTTGTATAGAGTCAAGTAGTCAAAAGATGTCCAAAAAATAAATACATTAAAATTAATTTATAAACCTTCTAATTTTTACCACTTGACTTTATAATAAATTAATTCGAAACTTTAAAATTTTCACATGTAGACGCATCACTCCTAAGGTAGAAAGATTTCAACGGTTTCGATTTATCATTTAAACCCAATTCAATAGATTTTATAGTTGAGTTCATAAAGAGACTTGGTGAACTTAGAAACACCCTAGTTCTACTATATATATATATATATATATATATTTATAAAAGCACCGGTACCAATTGCCTTGTAAACATTAATTTCTTCCAAACCGGTCCCGACCGGGATTGTACTGTCAAATGCTGATTCATCCTTGTTCTTATTAACATTTCGTTGATAGGAAAGAAGGACATTAAAGAATACGCTGAAATGGTGGGTGCCCCTAGGAATAAATGTCATATGATGAGACTTGAAGTATATAGATAGATATAAATATTGGGCCATGGTTTAAAATTTAAAATTAAGTTTACAGCTTACGCCAATATGGGTCTGTCGTTCATTTGTAAATTTTCATGTACCCATTTCTTTATATTTTGCATGCATGAATGACCGGCGAAATTCTTGGTTTGCTATATATGCTCTCTGATTCATAACAGGCTAAGTTTTCCTATACTAAATGTGAATTAATATATAAATTTGCCACAAATAAAATCCATGGTACATCAATAAAGCTCTGCTAAAATAATGCAATTTCCAATTAAATTATGATATATTATTTTAGGTAATGTTTGCTCTTCTCATTTATCTTTCAGTTTACTGTGGCCTAGCTGGAGTATGGGACCCACAGTGAATAGCAGTAATGAAGATCTATCATATTTACCATATTACCTTACCAGTACAAATCCACAAATAGGTATTGGTCCAAAATTGTATGTTTCTTATAACACCAGAAGAATATTAACTTGGTATATATAGAACATGAGACCAAAGAAGATATATAGCTTTTAAGTTTGGTATCATAAATATTTTTGTTTTTAATACCCACAACTGTATTATTTACATTCATACTGCACATAGGGCTGGTAAAAAAGTTCGTAGTTTGTGATTCGATTGAGTTTGATTCGAACAAAAATTTGCAATTAACTCACTCGATTGAAATTCATTCTAAAACGAATCAAACCATCTCGGTTCGAAATTGGTTCAAACTCGAACTCGAACTCGAACTGGGTCTGGCTCAGTTCGAAATTGTTTGGCTGGTCTGAAATCTCCAACTCTTTCTATTCTTCTCTTATTCGCCTCAATTCGAAGTATTAACGAACCAAATCGAACTCGAACTCTTCTTTACAATTTGAAACCTTGCTTCAATTTCAAACATCCAATTGCTCGCTGGATCTACAAATTAAATTCCATTATCGTTAGAGCAGGAGAACAATATTCAGTTGAACACACAAAAGACAACATAATACATGTCATCGAAGACCCAAAACATTTATATGCCATATACTGTCAAATTCGTCTTCTCATCTTGTGACATGATCACAGTTTGTCGAACCAACCATTCTAGTTTCGAATCAGTCCTTATCCGATTTGTAACGGTTAACGACCCAAATTGCATGTGATATATAGTTGTCGCGACATGTTTTGGAGAAATCGATGTTCGAAATATAATTTGATCAATTTTTTTTTATAAAGAGGCATAATGCCCTTCCATTACATAAAAGAATGAGAACAATATAATGTTTGAAAATAATAAAAAGAATGACATACTACCTAGAAAAACTCAAGCCTTCATTGGTCTCAGTGACCCACCCGACTTCCTTAATCAGGTACTGGACTCCAATAGAGCAGTACCAAGATTTCAGTCGCTATTAAAACTCATCATAGACCGAAGGCAAACTCAAGTACAACCATTCCTAAAACCCAAATAATTTGATCAATTAATAATTTAAAATAAAAGTTAGTAAATTTTTTGAAATACTAAGAACTGAACTGATGAAAATATGACTTCAGATTTGAGACGACGGTATTACTTTTAAGTACATTTATGATTTTTTGTAAAAAAAAAAAAGAATTAATTTTCTTTACAAATAATGAATAATTAATGTCAATTTTAATACGATCAAAATAATAGAACTAAACTCAAAACATGAAAAATCTGTTATTTTGAATTATTTTTTAAATTATAGAAGTTCAAAGTCTGATTCTTCGAATTTTGAAATATTTTAAAATTTCGTTTCAGAGGTTATTTCAAGGAGTTTATGTTTTCAAATACAAATACAAATTATCTTTTTCTACTGTCTTTATCTTTTTTTATTATAGAAAGATAGATGTCAAACTTTCAAATTTCATTGATAACATATACCAAAAGTGTCATTTTATAGAAAAAAAAAATAAAGAAAACATGTAAAAAATAAAATTGTGGGAGAGAGAAAAAAAATACAAAAGAAAACTAAAAAAAGGGGCAATGTTAAAAGATGAGTTATTGATTCTTCTTCTTTCCTACCTACACAGGTTATATATATTTGAGATCTGCAATCTTCTTTTAATGAGATTGTCTATTATTAGTATTCTATTTTTTTTAGTAGAACTAGGGTGTTCTTAAGTTCATCATATTGGGGGAGGTCAAACAATTACATCTCATCTAAGGGTCAAACACTTACACTCTGAGGAAGGAGAAACAATTACTCACCTTAATCCTAAGGACCGTTCTATGCCAAAACCGATTCATAAAACATAAATCTTAAGTGCGGAACATAATATCTGATTACATGGATGTTTTCATATAATAACTCGAACCTTTGAGAGATCGCCAACCGTCTTCGTGAGCGCGAGACTAGACTCTAATGGCAAAAAGCCCTTCTTGTCATTTTGTCATATGGTCGTAGGAATAGGTCTTCCAAAATAGTAAGACTTGGCTTCTTGAGAGATCATCTCCAATTTCCTTAATAGATCTCTCATCTTTATTCTTTGATGGTGGAAGAAAAAGAAAAGGTACACAGATCTGTATTTTCTATAGAGAATAACTTCTTTCAGAATATGTGTTTTTCATTATATCTTGTGTCATGGGGACCAATCCTTATATATGCTAACTCTAAATCAGGCACACTATATTTAGATGTCCAGTTTTAGACATCTATGTAGATATTCAAAAGAAGACATCTAGATTTAGATAAAAACCTACTCCACTGTTATTCTTAATTACAGATCTCACAATCAGTCAATTAATGAGTATGAGTTTTGCCTGTATTGTTCTACACATTTATGGACCACACCCTTATGAATACATAGATTGTCAAATATCTTAATTTCATATTATATATCACTTAATTAGGACAGTTATATATGACAGTATACAACTCATAATTATATTACATATATGCTCAATGTTAGATATATGATCCAACACACCAAGGTCCTTTGTGAATTCAATTTTAAAACCTGCTACCATATTAGTTTCAATTGACGTATCCAAACAGTTGAAACTCATTTACCTTACGGGTGATACGTCTAGATGGAAATTTTTGGCTGATGATACTAACACAATCAATATTTTTATTAACACAACAGATTCAAATATTTTACTTGTATGGACAAATTTGTCCTTGCTTAACTACTCTCTAAATAACATATCTTTATTAAATACACTTTCTTTATATTGATGGTCATTGCATATTTATCTTCTTTCCGTAATTAAAATGCCTAATGAAATCTTCAAGAATCAAGAACCCGCAGAGAATGTTTGATTTTTTTTTTTAAACTAAAAAGTAGAGCTACAATAATATACTAAGCAACCATTTATTGCGGAAATAATCTTATTTTTAAGTAACTTTAGTCAACTTAGTTGGATTTGCATCATATATCACTTTATTTATTTATTTGCATCAAATTACTGTAGTTCAACAAAAAGACACTAAAAACTCTAATAATTGAAAATAAACTCGTATTGAAACCAAATATTATAAGCTAAAAAAGTTGGTTGAAAGAATGATTTTGCCCCATGTAAAGAATGGGTTTTTAGTTTTATTATTTTATATTTTTTTAAAAGAAAATGTATTAGGTGAAAACTCCAGTTATGAAAATAATATGAATAACAAATAACTCATTAATATAAAGAAATAAACATGTACTTTATTGGTTGATGAACCATATACAATTTAGCCATTCTGTAATTGTTTTCTTCGGCAACTTCTTTCATCCATAATTGTTTATCTTTATTTTCTCACTGATTTAGTTCATTAAAATTAGAGTAAAGATGTGCTCCCCCTCCCCACTCCAGTCCCCTAAACGTTTCCCCCCCCCCCCCCCAATTCTAACTAACTTTGTCAATCATTAAACCACCTTGAAAAACGTATAAAACGTGTAAAAGATGAGTCCAGTTTTTTTCTTTAAATACTTGATATCTTAAGTATGAATACTTGATGAATTATATATAAATATTTGATATCTTAGGTATGAATACTTTCCATATTTGAATATTTGATACCTTGAAAAACGTGTAAAAGTATGTCATCATGGATCTCATTTGAAAGAGAAAATTGTGTAGAACACGTTCGTGGTTTTAGATTTGCAAAATTCATCATAGATCGTCCCAAAATTGGTTAGATTAAACGGAGAAAAAAAACCACCTTGAAAAACGTGTAAAAGATGAGTAGGTATTGTGTCCAGTTTTTTTTATGTACTTGATATCTTAGGTATGAATACTTAATGAATTATATATGAATACTTGATATCTTAGGTATTCATACTTTCCATTTTGTATGTGAATTAATTTAATTAATGAATGGGGGACTGGTGGTGTGATCCACGTGACTTTTTGGTTGTGGTCTCCAATGCAGTTTGACAGTTACTGCCCCCGAAAAGTAATGGTCCCCAGTTTGTATGTGAATTAATATTTGATATCTTAGGTATGAATACTTGATGAATTATATATGAATACTCCATATCTTAGGTATGAATACTTTCCATGTTGTTGAATGGGGGACTGACAGTTGTACTTTGACCGTTAGGGGGACTGACAGTTGTACTTTGACAGTTAGGGGGACGTTTAGGGGACTGAATGGGGGGGACTGTTAGTCGATCCCAATAATATGTATCTTATGTGATTTCTTATTTGGACTAAAAGTAATCTTAACCATTTGTATATGATAGAAATTAAAAAAATTTCTTGATTTTTTGAAATAAGATTAAAATCTATTATTAAATTACATAATAATAGAATATATGACCATATTAAAAAAACAATGGACAATTTTCAAAAATTAATCTAAACATAAATGCTACAAGGTAATATAAAAATTACATATAAAATAAATAAATAATGTGTACATTAGAAATAACTATTTTTTTATCTCAACATAAATTAATAAATAAAATAGTCCATCTCACGGCTTCTCTCAATATTATTTTGAAACAAAAAAGCTCCATTTCAATAATAATCTTATACTTTTATTGCAGTTTTTTTTTTTTAATTGGTGTTATTTTGAATTTTTCTATGCTTTAATAACACAATAACAATAAATTAATCATGTTGAATTTGCTAAACAAAATGATAATATAGTTAAATTTATTTTTATACTTCTTAGACTACACTAAATATATTCAAATTAGATAAAGATTTAACAATGAAGAATATATAATAACTTTAAATGGTCTTTATGCTAGAAGATTTCATAATCTCCGGGGAACTAAAATGGCAATTGAAAGATATATACATGGAGGGGCAAAAATATCTATAAAATTAAAAAAATTGAAGCTGTTGTGTCCAAATAAAAAAATAGTGTGTTAGTATCATCACTCAAATTTTTAATCTTTTGAATTAATTTAGTATAAAGTCAAGCGGTTAAAATTAGATCCATAAATTAATTTTAATGCATTCATTTTTTAACGTATTTGACCACTTTACTCTATACAAAATTAATAAGATTTAAAAATTTTGTATGTAGACGCATGACTCGTAAGGTAGATGGATTTCAATGGTCTGGATTCGTCATTTGAAGTCAATCCAATAAATTTTAGAGTTGAGTTCATAAAAAACTTAGTGAATTTAAGAACACTCTAGTTCTATATTTTTTTATCATGATCAACATGAACACTAATACTCTCTGTGGTGAGTCTATCTCCTCGATTGGAGAGGAGAATGAGGGAGAGGGAGGAGCAGAGCAGAGCTGAGAATGAGGTATCGTTGGAGCTCGGAGTGTAGAGTCTCTACCCATCTCGATCGGAGTGCGGCGGTGAGCAGATCCGTCCCGTCAAAATGCAGCGGCTATCGGACGAAAGCGGATCCGGTGGTGGAGCTAGATGGAATGAGGTAATAGAGTGTTAAAAGTATAGTTGAGTAAGATTAATTAATTACAGTAGTTTATATTATTTCATGAGAAATAAATAAATTTATATCTAGAAAGTGAGGTTATTTGACTCGTTGTAATACTTTTTTTATCAATAAATAAAATTCTTAGTAAGAATTTGAAGTCACTAACTTAAAAAAAACATACTCTATATATGCGATGGCTTGATCTCCCATATTTTGTAATATTATCTTGGATTGCTGGTCCCTCTAGCATGGCCTAATAGAAGGATTTAACTATAAATTATAAATACTCCCTTTGTCTTAAACATACACAAACTATATCATAATCTCCCCTCCCCCTCAATTACATACGACTTCACAATGAATTTGGATCTCGATCTCAGGTACACATGACAGCATCACGTTAGGTCTGAATGGTTTTCTATTTGACAGGTACACATAAGAAGCCGACCTGAACACCTTCACAGTCTCTGTTAATATCTGACTCAAGTCAAATGTACAACATTAATTATATTCAGTACTAATCACACCTAACATAACAAACTATTCGCACATAAATTGGGAATTCAGATCCAGTGAAGTAACTCAATTTTTGGATTTTGGAGCAGGACCGTCGGATTCGAATCGGCGACAATCCATTCTGAAGTAAAGCGCACACATTCCGAGTGATGTATTCGAATCCCGAAGCAATCCCGAGTGATAAAAAGTTTATTGTCCTAGGAATTTAAACATACAATAACACAATGAACCCTCACATTTCTTATAAAAAAAAGTAATAATAACACATTAAACGAAATAGATCGATGCAAAAAAACGAAATTAGCAAAAATAAATTCACATAAAGCGACACCCAACCATAGTCATCGAATCAACGTACGCTCTAATATATACTATTTTGTTATCTCTTTATGCGACATGAACAAAAATAACATTTTGTGCATCTATTATTAATGTTCCGTCAGCCTACGATTGCCAATTTAAATAACAAAAATAAAATTAAAGTCAGCTATAAAGGTTAGTATGCCGCTATTTGACAGTACATGCACTTACCTCTTATTCTGATTCGTACCGTTCAAAATTTTCCATGCACGAATCTCGATGTAGAAATTTTTATGCTCAAATCTCAATGGAGCTGTTCGGCAACACCTCTTAATCTGCACTAAGATTAAGTCTTAAGGAACCTATGTTCGGTTGTCTTAATCCGTTGAGTAATAGCTAAGGAAGCTAAAGGAAGAGTTATGGTGCCTTAAGATCCGATCAAAATGAGAAAATAAAATGATTTTAATTCATACTAAGGAACCGGTGTTCAGTAGAATTAAGCAGCTAAGGAAATTAAAAGAGGCTCATTTAATCTTAAAGAGGCTTAAGAAAGTTTTGTCGAACAGCACCAATGAAAATCAACGATTAAAATCAGAATAACATGCTCCTGTTATACCTTTGTGTAAAATTGGGAATGATAATTTTATTAATCATCTCACGATTTACAATGCTCTGGTACATGTTACATACCACAAATTATCAAAGAAGGAAAGCTAATTGAAATAATACGAAAGAAGGAAATAATCAGAACATTCCAGCTAATATGTGCACACCATATATCCTGCATGATTCTCTTGATTCTCCAAATCTTAATACTTTGGAGTAACAGCAGATTTATTTCCTTTTTAACAACCTTTCTATTTACCGAGTTGTTCAAATTTTGAAAGGGAATATAGTCATTTTGACTTTTAATAAAAAGTTCATAATAGATTAATTGAAAAAAAAATGCTTAGTTATAATGGGACAATAAGATACTTTTAGAAGTTTTGATGGGAAAAATTAAAAAATTGCAAGTTTTCATGGGTACGGTGCATCAGATATTAGTCCTTTTGCTTTGATGAGTAGAACATTATTATGTTTCAATAGATTGGTAGAGTGGAAAAATCGTGTCGTGCCGTGAATAACATATTGTGGTTTTGGTTTTATGCCGTGTTGTGTTATGATTAAGTTAATGTTTTACAAGTTGTGTCGTGATTAAAGTATCAAAGAGTGGTTACAGCACGCTACGTGAGTCACATCGTGAGCAAACATACTATAACCGATAATGTTAGTCACGTTTGATCACATTTGACTATTTTTTTTGTAATTTGAATTTGAATATTGAAAAATTCATAAAAGTTTCAAAAAAAATATAGCACGATTCTTTGAAATATTAAATTGAAGAATTAATGTTAGAAAAAAAACATGATGTGTTTCATATTGTGTCGTACCGTGACCAAAGCGAATTCCATGCCATGTCGTGCCTTGTTTTTTTTGCCAACAATTAGTGAATGATAACGGCACAGAACACACGAATTACAGCACGTAACCGATACAAGTGCGTGCCGTATCATAACCGTGTCATTCTATCCTGTGACGGAGTCAATTCTACTGTGCCATTTTCCTATTCTATAGATAGGTTTTATTTTTAAATTTTAAATGGAAACACCAGTTATTGACAGCTGCTTTTTTTCCTTGTAAATTTTAGTAACTTGACCTCGACTTTTTCAGGTATTGCAATTTATTCTATAATTAGATGATAAATTTTGTAGTTTCATATCATCTAAAAATTAATTGGGGAAGAGGGGGGGTGTCTGTGTGGGATTCGGATCCTCTTCAGTATCAGATAAGGGAATCTTTAGAATTAGTAGATCCGGACCGTTCTTTTAGCTTTGCACCAAGTTTAAAGGGGACTTCTTGTAGTTAAAAAGACACCAGATTGAGTTAGACTCAGCTGAAAGTTAATCAGGACTGTAAAGTTGTAAGCCCCACTGTCTAATACTTGTCCAGAGAGTGCAAACTACATAAAAACCCGAATCTCATAAATTATTTGTTATTTTTATCGTGCTTCGTTATTTCAGTAAAAATTTGTAAGTGCACTTCACTCGTAGATATTTCAAAATTAAATGTTTAATTATACAAGGCGTGTTATAGTGCTTTAAGAAGAAGTAAAGTTTTTGTTTTACTTTTCATTCATATTTTACGATTTTAAAATTCAAACAATTTATCTGATGATCTGAATTGTTGAACATAATTTTCATATAAAATTTGATCTCCAAAAATTGTTCAACATTTTTTGGAGTTTTTGTTGCTATTCTTTTAGAATTGTTGAAATATATTAATGTATTTTATGGTTCAAATATTTTGAAAAATAATGATTTTCAAAATTTCTAAAAAAAAAAATAGTAAGAATCTTCAAAAAAAAAATGTAAATGGTCTCCAAGCATATTTGAATATGAAAATCATGTTAAACCATTTAATCTGAACTTTGAAAATAAAAAATATAAACAAGAAGTAAACATGGGTTTTACTTTCCAAAGCATTGTACCCCACCTCTAATTATATTTGATAAAATTAATCCTAATTTTTGTAATAAAAGACTATGCTAGTTCTGATCAGTGTCTCACATTAAACTAATTAAATATCAACCTGTTAATAAATATACATTGCAGTGGAGTTTGATAACTTTCGGTGGTGGCGTGGAATTAATAGGTTATTTTCTGTTGACCATAAAAAAATATATTTCGTTTGCATTGATAGGGTTTAACAACCGCGATTCAAATTAATGGCCCAAGCCCAAAACAAATGAAACCAAGTAGATAAAAACAAACACTAAGTAGAAAAGGAGCTACTGGCGTCATTTATTAATTCAAACAAATGAAACCAACGCACCACAGCTCTCCATTATTTACACCTTTACAATGATTTTCTGAATGTCTCATTTATTGCTTTTTTTCTTTGTTTATATCTTTGAATATTGAACTATGGATGAAAACAGAGCGGATAATATCCGATCCGTATTCGATTCATATTCAAAATTTAGATATGGATATCCGTAAGATGAAAATGGAGCGAATAATATCTGATCTCTATTCAGAAATTAAATATAGATATTTTGGCGTGGGTGCAGAATGAATGAATTAGAGCATGCAGTAGAGTAATAATTACCTGAATTTGATGGCAGATGGGGGATAGCCGGATAGGGTTCTGACAGTCCAAAATTAAAATCATGCAGCAGGACATAGCGCACCAATAAGATGTCAACACGTCAGGTACTCAATTGCAAGTAATTATGTCATCAGTCCTTTAATCAAGCTAATCAATGTTTTAAGTAGGCAGGCACTGATTTCAAAGGGAGCATAGGGAGAGGTGCGTGCAGTCGGTCATGGTCATGGGTATCTCCCTCTCTCTCTCTTCTGTCTAAATCTCTACAATGATTCAATTTGTAATATTATATTGGATATAAAACCAAATAACCAGTATGTCTATAATCCAACATAATAGGTATAGATCTTCATGACTTATGGGATAACATATAATGATATAAACTAGGGCGGTAAATGAGCCGAGTTTGAGCGAGTCGAAATCAGCTCATTAAATAAATGACTTATCGGATGTTCTGACAGTCGAAATCAGCTCATTAAATAAATGAGCGAGTCAACTCGAGTTGGGATGGTAATAACGAGTTGTAGAGCCAACTCGAACTCAGCTCGTTATCAATTCGAGTTGGCTCACAACTCGTTTAACCAGTTAAATTAATACAACACAAGTTATAAACGAGTTTGAGCTGAGTTTGAGCCGAGTTTGAGTTTGGTTTTGGTTATTCTGAATTTGTGTCCAAGACTGTGTAACTTTATGTAACTCGAGTTGTAAATGAGCGAATTAAAACGAGCTGTAAATAAGCGAGTTACGAGGTCGAACAATTTTGCCCAGTCCTAATATAAACATCGTGCTTACGGATCATATATTCTCTGTATCTGTATTTTAAATTCTTCGGATAGTTGTTTGCTTTAAAATTATATATATTTAGAGAAGAATTTTTTATTCAAAATATGATTATGTTGATTATTAATTTAATTAACGAGTTATATCTATATTTTATAATAACATAACAAGTTTAATATTAAAAAATATTTTGTTCATTATAATGATTGAATATTCGAATTATATTCATATTTTATGTTCTTTTGTTTCTTAATGCAAAAAAATAAATTTGTTGAATAATATGTAAATTTTATTATGCAATATTTGAATTAGATATTCAAATTTTATCTATATCCATATCCATATTTGTTTAATATCTAATTTGTATTCGTATTCGTATTTGTATTAAAAAAATAAAAACAGATACAAATATGATTTTACCACTATCCGATTTAATTCTATCATAATTAAAAGATTCTAAATAAAAAGTAAATTGAGTATGGAGAGAAAAATTATCTCCATGTAATCAATAATCTAATTATTGTTTTCAAAATAGCGACTCTTTCATTTTTACATATAATGATTATTTAAGTGTCATAATCATGAATCATCTAGTGTGTACAACTATAAAAAAATATGTCATCCGTGAAGATAAAAATACTTTATGTCGATGTCGATGGTATTTTCACAGATACTCATGTTGATAATACCGATACGCTAAAAAATAATACTATTCTCGAAAATATTCACCTTACCTCGCTGAGCAAGAGGACGCTACAGTGAGACAAAATTTTAAAGTGCAAGTCCGAGCGAAATATGACCGATGGTGCGAAATGTTGGCGGTAGTAGTTAGCAAATATTAAAGATTGTTAGCCCATAATGGTTTCCGTCTATTACGTTCATAGATTGTGATCTCCATCTCAGTCTATAGCTAAAAGGCCTTCATAATTAATATCGATCCTTGAGTTCTACATAAAATAACTTGTTAATTAAATTACTCTCCAATTTAATGTACTGGCAAGTCAAAATATATAGTCATGTACTTAGTTTACTTTATTGATTAGTTAATTAATTAGTGCTTTTTCTGTAGGTTATTGTGATTTTCTTTTTTTTATTAACTAAAAGGCTGGTTGCTAGCTTTTTATTCTGTAGTTTACTTTATTGATTAGGTAATTAAGTATGTCCAGATATAGATCTGTTATATATTTATATGCACTCAAATTGAGTTAGATGAACAATCCGAAATATTTTTTTTTCGAACTTCATTATCAAAGTTTAATTATGCAGGTCTTCAACTTTCTCAAACATTTGTTTTAAATTTCTGTGCACGCTTGATATATTTGTTTTAAAAAGGATTGATTCTAGTTTGCTTGATTCGGTGGTCCAGAAAATTTTACTGTTTTTTTACTGTTCACAATGGATCAACGATTTTCAAAGTGGCTTAATAAATAGTAAAAAAATTCCAAAAAAATGTAAAATTTAGTCTCCAAACACATTTTAATATTTAGAACATGTTGAACGGTTTCGGATCGGTTGTTTGGATTTTCAAAAATAAAATTATGGTCCAAAGTAAACCCCCCATTTACTTCGCGAAGCACAATAGCCCATCTATATATATTTATATATATGAGTTTTTTTTTTTTTGAGGAAAAACCCGTAGGTATTGATTTAAAATAAATATTACAAGCCCTAGAGTTTCTAATGTAGAAAGAACAACCTACAAATTAGGAAATTGATTGTAAATAAACTAGTGCAAAACAAGCCTAAACGTAGAGCTAGACTGAAAGTTAAAAGAACATGACAGTGTAGATGTGGAGTGTGTCCGGTATCATCTGGGCCGGTTTAGCATGCTGCCCGTTGACGGGGCAGATTGGAGCAGGAAAAAATTCTTGTCCAGGGTGGGTTGTATCCCTTGCACTTGTGTCGGTATATTAGTCGTGTGCTGTCTGTTTCGGCGCGCCCAATTGGCCAGGTTGTGTGGTCCCGTAAGTGCTCTGCGGGTGACATAGCTGACGACGATTGAGTTTCCGGCTTCCTGTAATTGGCGAGCACAAGCTGCCACTACCTGAGCTGCTTTCCAGGAGTTGAGTTCCTCAATGGAGTTGTTGTTAAGTGCCTGTACCACTACCTTACAATCGGATGCAATACTGATTTTGATGGGGCTGTTAGACAACGTCAACCCCCTGCACTGGTGTATAGTGTGTAGTATAGCCTGTGCCTCTCCCTGAAGTGCATCATCAGCTAGCATGTGGCTGGCTCTGATCCCTTGACAGTTACCTTGTTGGTCGTACCAAACGGCGCCCCATCCTGCGTTTTTGGAGACATCCCATGATGCGTCTACTAGCACTGTGATGGCGTTCAGGGGAATACACAGTACCTGTGAGCCGATGTGTCCCGGCAGTCTTTGGTGATTGAGGGTGATGTCAGTGGGCGGGTTCAGCAGCCGCGATTGTGCTATGATGGAAGGGGGTGAAGACCTCTTACCTCTGAAGATCCACTCGTTTCTTGCCTTCCACAAGCACCAGATTGTGTTGCAAAGTG
The DNA here is from genome assembly GCA_025461045.1 of Carex parvula. Taxonomy (NCBI): domain Eukaryota; kingdom Viridiplantae; phylum Streptophyta; class Magnoliopsida; order Poales; family Cyperaceae; genus Carex; species Carex parvula. The sequence continues at coordinate 317,942 of JAJGRW010000239.1, read as the reverse complement.
TTGTTATTTGGTGGTCATCCATAGTAGTTGTCAGGTCCAGCAGTGCTTGTGGGAAATCCATGGGCAGGTGGTCGACTCGCAGCGCCAGGTCCGAGACAAACCATGTAGCCCTGGATTGCGGACAGAAAAAGAGGAGGTGGTTGAGAGATTCATCTTCCTCGTCACATCTAGTACATCTAGGGTCTAATGTGTGAATCCGTTTTCTTAATTCCGTCAGATTTGCAGTCCCGCCATGTACAGCTTTCCAAAGGAACATCTTAATACGAGGAATGATCCCTTTCCAGCTCCAGATACGTTTCCAAGCCTCTTTTTTGGTATCGGTGTATACAGTATGTTGGTTTTGCCGTTGTCTGAGATAGCCATATCCTTCTTTGGTCGAGTATGAGCCCTTTCTGCTACACAACCAGATAAGTATTTATATATATGAGTTGGGCTATGATGTATTGCAATGTATAGACCCTCTTGTACATTGTACTATAAATCATTGATTTTGACTTCAAAACAACCGATCTAATCGTTCAATTTGATATCCATATTAAAATGTATTTAGAGATCAAATTTTACAAATTTTTGGAAATTATTTGCTTTTTTTTTAGAATTTTTGAAATTCACAGTTTTTCTATGGTTCAGAAATTTCTGAAAAACAATAATTTTCAAAAATAATAAAAAAATTTCAAAAAATATAAATTTTGGTCTCCAAGCACATATTGATATGGAGAACATGATGATCCCTTGAGATCGACTATTTGAACTTCAAATTCAACGGTTTGCAATCCAATTTACAAGATGACATATACATTACAATGCACCATAGCCCAACTCATATATATATATATATATATATATATATATATATATATATATATATATAGAGGAGGGTTCAAATGCCTCCATTTTTTCAAACTTTAATAACTCAAAATTTAAAACTTAAAAATCAAAATAAAACCGTTGGATATGATCTACATCATTTAATCTATGTACTCATAAAAAATTATCACATTTCAATTTTGTTTTTATGTGAATCAGTAAGTTGAAAAATCAACGTCTAGAAATTATCCACATTAGTACGTTTTTTACAAGCTCTTGATGACAACCAAAACAAAATTGAAATGTCATAATTTTTTACACGTGTATAGATAAAATGATGTAGATCATATCCAACGGTTTTATTTTGACTTTTAAGTTTTAAATGTTGAGTTATTAAAGTTTTAAAAATGGAGGCATGGTGGAGGCATGAAAAATGGAGGCATTTGAACCCTCCTCATATATATATATATATATAGAACTAGGGTGCTCTCGAGTTCACCAAGCCCTTGGTGAACTCAAGTCCAAAACTCAACGGATCGGCTTCAAATGACGAATCGCACCGTTGAAACCCGTCTACCTTACGAGTGATGCGTCTACATGCAAAAATTTTAAATTTTGAAATTAATTTTGCATAGAGTCAAGTGGTCAAAATTACAAGGTTAATGAATTAAATTTAATGCATTCATTTTTTGACGTTTTTTGACCACTTGACTCTATGCAAAATTGATTTTGAAATTTAAAATTTTTGCATGTAGACGCATCACTCTATATATATAGAGTAGAACTAGGATGCTCTCGAGTTCACCAAGCCCTTGGTGAACTCAAGTCCAAAACTCATCGGATCAGCTTCAAACGACGAATCCGACCGGTGAAACCCGTCTACCTTACGAGTAATGCGTCTACATGCAAAAATTTTAAATTTTAAAATTAATTTCAAAATTTAAATTTTTTGCATGTAGACGCATCACTCGTAAGGTTGACGGGTTTCAACGGTCGGATTCGTCGTTTGAAGCCGTTCCGATGAGTTTTGGACTTGAGTTCACCAAAGGCTTGGTGAACTCGAGAGCACCCTAGTTCTACTCTATATATATATATATATATATAGTGAGGCTACGGTACTATGCATAGCACGGTTTGGTCCGTGCTACGGCTCAATATTTGAGTTTTCAAAATTCTAATGGCGGTCTGAACCATTCAACATTATTATAAAATGAATATGTACTTGCAAACCAAATTTTACATTTTTTCAAATTCTTTTACTATTTTTTAGATAGGTAGAAAATCACTTGATCTGAAAATTTTGGACAATCCAAAAACAGTGATTTTCTACCTATCTAAGAAAATAGTAAAAAAATTTGAAAAAATATAAAATTTGGGTTGCAAGTACATATTCATTTTATAATCATGTTGAACAGTTCGGATCGATCGTTAGAATTTTGAAAACTCAAATATTGAGTCGTAGCACGCCTCAATCCATGCTATGCATAACACCGTAACCTCACTCATATATATATATATATATATATATATATATATATAGAGGAGAGTTCAAATGCACCATTACTTTTGGTGCTCCAATATGCTCCACATCCTTTATCTCCATTCTCAAAGTCCGAACAGTCGATCCGAACCGCTCAACATGATCTTCATAATAAAATATGCTTGGATACCAAATTTTATATTTTTTAGAATTTTTTTACTATTTTTTTAAGAGGGATGCTTATATGGACATAAGGACCTGTTTGTAAAATGAACATATTTTCATTTTCAAAGTTGAAACAGTCAATCCGACCGTTCAATATTATCTCCATATTAAAATGTACTTGGAGGTCAAATTTTACATTTTTTTGAATTTTTTTTTACTATTTATTAAGTATTTTACAAAACTAGTCAAATTCAGACCATTGAATTTTGTACCCATCTTAATAAATAGTAAAAAAAATTAAAAAAAATGTAAAAGTTGACCTCCAAGTACATTTTAATATGGAGATAATATTGAACGGTTGGATCGACAGTTTGAACTTTGAAAATGAAAATATGCTTATTTTACAGATAGGTCCTTATGTCCATAGAAGAATTTGCCTTTTTTTAAATAGGTACAAAATCACTTTTTTTATGGAGATTCTAGACCATCCGATAAAGTGATATTGTACCTATCTAAAAAAATATAAAATTTGGTCTCCATACATATTTTATTATGAAGATCATGTTGAACGGTTCGAATCGACTGTTCGGACTTCAAAAATAGAGATAAAGGATGTGGAGCATATTGGAGCACAAAAATTATGGTGCATTTGAACCCTTTTTTGTGCTCCATACATATTTTGTGCTCCAATATGCTCCACATCCTTTATCTCTATTTTCGAAGTCCGAACAGTCAATCCGAACCGTTCAACATGATCTTCATAATAAAATATGTATGGAGACCAAATTTTATATTTTTTAGATTTTTTTTACTATTTTTTAGATAGCTACAAAACACTTTTTTAAGGAGATTCTGGACCATCCGATAAAGTGATATTGTACCTATCTAAAAAAATAGTAAAAAAATTCTAAAAAATATAAAACTTAGTCTCCAAATATATTTTATTATGAAGATCATGTTGAACGGCTTGGAGCTCGGATCGACTGTTCGACTTTAAAAATTGAGATAAAAGATGTAGAGCATATTGGAGCACACAAATCATATTAAAATGTGCTTGGAGATCAAATTTTATATTTCTTGAAAAATTGTTAGTATTTTGTAGATAGGGACAAAATCATTGTTTAGTATGGTCCAGAAACAATGATTTTGTAACTATCTAAAAAACTAGTAATTTTTTTCAAAAAAATATAAAATTTGATATTCAAGCACATTTTAATTAAAAATCATGTGGATTGGTTTGGATTGATGGTTTAGATATTAAAAAAAAAAAAAATATGAGACACGATGAGACAGAGTATGAAGAATAATGTAGAAAAATATTAAGCGGAATAATGTTAGAAGAATTCAAATTTAAAATTTAGTTGAATAGTAAAAATTAGATGAGATGGCACCTCTAATAAGAAACTTAAGAGTGAGGCTATGGTGCTATGCATAGCACGGATGAATCCGTGCTAAGGTTCAAAATTTGACTTTTCAATATCATAACGGTCGACCCGAACCGTTCAACATGATTATAAAATGAATATGTACTTGCAAACCAAATTTTACATTTTTCCGAATTTTTTTACTATTTTTTTGAAAATCACTTGATTGGAACATTGCGAACATTGTGGGCCATCCAAAAATAGCATATTTAAAAAAATAGTAAAAGAATTTGGAAAAATATAAAATTTGATTTGCAAGTACATATTCATTTTATAATCATGTTGAACAGTTCGGATCGACCGTACAATTTTAAAAAAGTCAAATTTTGAGCCGTAGCACGGACCCTATCCGTGTAGAATTCAGATCCAGTGCAGTAACCCAATTTTTGAGTTTTGATCCAAACCGTCCAAGGTGCTCTAACACGAATCTTAAAGAATCTGGACCCCACAAATAATACTGGCCCCGTGCGCTACCACCGAATAGGCACCGTACACGTCAAAACTCAAAAATTGGGTTACATTAGGGGATCCGGACTCATCCGTGTATGCATAGCACCATAGCCTCACTCGAAACTTAATTAATGAGGATTGAAGCATATTGTAAATGTAAATTTATTTAAATATATTGTGGTCTAAATTTGGAGGTGACGACTCTAGCACAGGAATAGAGCAGAAGCAGAATAGCCCCACAGCCCCACTTGACAGAATGAATAAGCGTACGATCTGATCTGAATTCAATTTCCGAGAGGGGAGGGGAACCATATTTTGAGAGGATCACAAGCTTCCTCACATCAATATCAATAAAAGAAATAAATAAAATCTAAATGGGATGATGATGCCTGATGGCATCATAACAACTTTCCCCTGTTCTGTTCTCCAGACCAGGAACATTTCCTTTACAATTCCCCAATGCAAACCAGGAGATGCCCATCCCTAAATTAAATATGATAATCAAATTTACATTCAACACCTATTATAAATTTTTATTTTGCTTCCATCTTTTGGACTTCCACAGTTACACTTAGAATATGTTTGGACGTATAAAAATCGAAAATAGTATTGTTATTTTCCATTCCAATAAAATTCAAATATTCTTTTTGAAATATTTTATAAACATACAAACTAATACTTTGAATTAATAAAAAATATTTGATTCTTTTAAAAAAATAACCTTGCATATTTATAGTAAAATACTAATTAATGCATTTGAAGTGTTTGGATGTTTATAGTAAAATACTAATTAACTCAGTCAAAATACCTTTCCGCAATTTTATTGTTCCGTATTGTAATCAAATTAAATGTTTGTCCGTAATGTCAGTTTTCTTTTTCGAAATTATTTGACTGAATTTTTTTTTTTTAATATCTTTTTTGTTTTACTCTAGTAAATAACTAGTACCAATTATTTCTCTAACATATAATGGTGCTCATGAGTAACACATATTTTGTATGTGATGACATCTGAATTTCAATTTGACATGTACATAATATTGAAGTACCAAAATAATATGTATATTTATTTGGCCGGTGTGTTCGAAATTTAATAAAATTTGAAATATTAAACCTTTGTTTTTTTTTTCTGAAAAGAATATTTTGTGTTTGTCTTGTACATGTGTGAACAAAAGAAGAAAAGTATTATGCTATTGTTACAGGGTGCGATATGCAAAACTTAATTATTATCTTTGCAAAATGGGTTATGTACCCATCAAAAGTCAAGAATTTGGACATTTGCCTATCAAATCTTCAAATTGAGATATTTACCCATCAAATTTATAAAAATCATGGAAATTTACTCATATTGATATTAAAACCGATAATTTAAAAAAAATCTATATTAAAAAATTTTATTCCAATTTTATCCTTCTTCACGCCTCCAGTCGCTCCAGTTCTTTTCCCGCCTGACCTTTCGTCTCCTCTTCTCCATCGCGCTCGAAGCACACAGTCGCAATCTAAACATAAAAATGATGAAATAGATCAACTTGAATTACAAAAATGTGACGAATTCATTTAGAATTTTCTTCTTCAGTCTGAAGCTGAACTTGGCTGACGGAGATGGCGGTGCTCCGGCCATCACGGAGGTTACTGGTCCCCGTTAAGCACATCACTAGACTCATCTCGCGACGGCGATCCTAATGATGTCTGGCCTCAGCCTCGCCGCAGCCAGATTAACCTCTGACAGTGATGAGATTTGAAATCAAATCCAAATTTAGAATTGAACCCGCTAACGCTACAACGGAAAAGAACTGGAGCGACTGGAGGCGTGAAGAAGGATAAAATTGGAATAAATTTTTTTAATACAGATTTTTTTTTAAATTATCAGGTTTAATATCAATATGGATAAATTTCCAAAATTTTATAAATTTGATGGGCAAATATCCAAATTCTTGACTTTTGATGAGTACATAACCCATTTTGCCTATTATCTTATACTAGTGAGTAGCTATGTTGCACGGATACGTCTAAACTGGCCAAGTATCGGTATCGGACACGTATCGGATACCGATATGCGCCCGATACGGCACCGATACGTATTCGATACGCCAGCTGGCGTATCCGCCTACGTGGCTATCCCTACTTGGCCGATACGGTCGCCGATACTCCGTTGAAACGTCTGGATACGCCTGGAAACGTCTGGATACGCCTGCACCCGTGAGCCGCGCCCGCCCGCACCCGTGAGCCGTGTCCGTGAGCCGCGCTGCACCCGTGAGCCGCGCGTGGACCAGCGCAATTTTTCTGCCGAAAGCGGGAATCGAACTTGGGCAGTTCTGTGGGTCAAAACCTTTGGCCACTACACCAAGTTTCACTTGTGATGTGTTCTAGTAACTATATTATTTATTATATTCTTATGTTATGCTTTAATTTTTTATACAAATTTGATTTAAGTTATGATTACAATATATAAAATAATAAAAAATAATATATATAATAAACGTATCGTATCCTTGATTTTTGAAAATTGTCGTATCGCCGTATCCGTATCGTATCCGATACGATACCCGTACCCGTATCCATGCAACATAGGTGAGTAGAATAGAGTAGGTGATCCTCCTCAAAGTGATTCAATAAACCGATCCGTTTTTTCCGCTGGGACCCTCTTAATTAAGCTTAGACCGACTGTTTAAAATCACCTCCCTTAGCTCCCTTCAATTCCCTCTTCTTCGTCCCTCTGTCCATCTGCTTCAACTGCCCTTCTCTCTCCAGGTTTCAAAGCATTGATATTTGGTGCCACAATCACAACTACTACATATTTGAAAACCCACATCTCTTTCTCTAGCTCTCTAGCTCTCTAGCTCTCTTTGAGATAATGGGGAAGGAGAGGCAGAGGCAGTGGAGCCGGTCTATATCGACAAGAGATAGAGATATCACTGCCTCCGGTTGCATGGGTGGCATGCTCCATTACTTTGACTTTCACCATCTTCTCTTCAATGGATGCCATGCCAGTGGTCGCATGGCTTCCAACTCAGTTAGTCATTCAGACTTGACAAATCCGGAAACTAGTACCAAAGGTAAATACATTCTTCTCTTCTTTGCACATACCCGTATATGTAAATTTCCTTTCTCTGAGATAAAAAAAGTTCCATGCGGTTAGGTCTTGAGGCACCCAGAAATAGCCTGGAGGGAGGAGAAGATCTAGGCCAAGCAAAGGCATCATCTTCGTCATTGGTTGAAGACGGGTACTTGGAGATACCAGTAAGTCATTTTCATGTAATTGGTGCTTTTATGTAACTTAATATGAGTTTTCTGGCTTCCTTGTGAGGTCATTAATTTAATTGTACTCAAAATTTGAGTCATCTTAAAGTGAAGTAATAAGTATATATGTTTCATTTGAAAATTTGAATTTATTCGATTTAACAGAATCTTTTATTAGATTTCAGCACAGTAAATGTCATGTTACTGTAGTCTCCGTGCAGTGTTCTTATTGCCTTAATTTCTTTTTTGTAAATCAGGTGGGAGTGCAATTAGCTCCGGCTTTTGACATATTACCTAGCAAGATAATGAAGCACAGGAGACAACTCTCCGTTTTAGAAGATGATATTGAAGAAGGGCGCATCTCGCAAACACCTGAGACACCGCGCACTCCTAGTCTTGTTGCTCGGTTGATGGGCATTGATGGGCTGCCTGATCCAGCTCCATCTCCACCAGCAACTGCCCGACAAAAGCAACTGACTGAATTCACAAAAAATCAACTGAAGAAGAGAGAACCGAGAAGTAGCAAACTACAGGAGCGTAAGAAAGAGCCAAGGCAACCATTAAGAAGTATAAATTCCAATGCAAGATTTAGTGATGTGGGCACTCGGTCGTTGCCCGACACTCCTCGCGCTTCTTCTGATCGGTCATGGGATGTTGATGCAAGGCTCTCTCTTCAAATACATCGAGAAAATCCAAAGTCCATTTCAATTTCATCATGTCATTCCAATGCACCGGTTGGTGAATACTCATTACCACCATCACCAACACATTACAGTACAATGAAGCCCCGGAGAAAGTACCAAGACGAGAATAGGAGCCCGAGGAGTAGAGAGTATGCGAAAGAGATTGTGAAGCAGATGAAGGAGAGTATCACTAATAGACGAGAAAATGGTTGTGAAGATGGCAATTCTAAGCCAAAAAGATCAATTGCACGAGGGGTTCAGAAAAACGATCGGGGCAGCCTACTCAAACCGGCACCAGCTAAGGCTAATGTTTTACCGCCAACGCAACCTGTTTCTGAACCTCCGAGTAAAATAACTGAACTTCCAATCAAGGCTAAATTGCAGGATCACATCCCCAATTTGCAAGCATTGGCGAAGCCAGTACGGGTGAAACCATCGCGATCCCCACCTCCTCCACCAGTACCAGCAGGAGGAACTGGCAAGTGCAACAAAGGAACGAACGAGCGCTTCACGGCAAGGTTTAAAAAGCCGACTCCACCAGCATCTGGTTCCCTGTCTACTGGAACTAGAGATAAGAATTGTTCCACTGTAATAGAGAAGAGTGAGCTGACGCCTAAACTCATGATCAGGTCCCCACAGGTAGTTAATGCATGTTTAGCATCTTTTAATCAGTAATTGTTATTGTTTTATTTCTTTTTGTTATAGTAATGGACCAGTTTACATTAATGCATTGTCTAAGCCTAGATTTCTCAATTATTTTTAAACTTTAAATTTTCAGCTAAAGAAAGATGAGACCACATCTTCGCTACAACCAAGGATTCCAAAGTCATGCCGTACACTGCCAGATCAAGACCTGGAATACAAATACATACGATCCATACTATACAGAGGCGGCTTCATGGGTCCCAGCCGTGTTGCAAAACGATACTCGCCATCGCTACCAATAGACCCGATCGTGTTCCACCAGCTTGAGGTGGAGCTCCCTGTGGACGACTCGAAATACCACAGCAGCACCATGCGGTACCGATGGAACAGGAAGCTCCTCTTCCACCTCGTAGAAGAGCTATTAAGCGATCTGCTAAATTGCACCGGCAGGAG
>JAJGRW010000239.1:278187-304098 GCA_025461045.1 Carex parvula | reverse complement strand
CTCTCCCTCTCTCCCTCTCCTCTCCTCTGCTCTCTACTCGCTTCCAGATCTACTCTATCCCTCTCTTCCATCTCTCTCTTCACAATAGGCCATTAGTAGCGCTCGCTTCCTCTTCCTCTCCCTCTTCCTCTCTCTCTCTCTCTCTCACCCGATCCTAATTTTCGGCCATCTCGGCGACAAGCCGATTATTTTCGGGTAAGTTTTTAAATAATTTTTGAATTTATATTTTGTATCTTGTATTGGCATTGGAACGATTGGTAGAATTTGAATTGTTAATTATCTTGTGCGGGTTGTTGATTTTCCCGACACGATTGAATTGTTCAAAATTAGGGTTTCCAAAATTAGAGTTTGTAGTTTAGGGGTTTAGGATTGACAAAACTGAAGTTTATAAATTATGGTTGAATTGTTAATTATCGTGTGCGGGTTGTTGATTTTCCCGTCGCGATTTAATTGTTAAATTAGGGTTGAATTGTTAAATTAGGGTTTATGATTGAATTGTTTAAATTAGGGTTGAATTGTTAAATTAGGATTTAGGGTTGAATTGTTTAAATTATGTTGAATTGTTAAATTAGGGTTGAATTGTTAAATTAGGGTTTAGTGTTGAATTGTTAATTTAGGGTTTAGGGGTTAAATTAGGGTTTAGGGTTGAATTGTTAAATTAGGGTTTAGGGTTGACAGAATTGGAGTTTATAAGTTAGGGTTTATAAATCAGGATTTATAAGATAGAATCTTCTGTTTATTGAAATGTAGTATGGTCAGAACTAGACGGGGACGTGCATGGGATGCCCCTCTGGAGACGGGGGAGAGTTCACATTATCACGATGCAGAGGCATCCGGTGCAGCGGCATCCGGTGCAGCGGCATCCGGTGCAGAGGCATCCGGTGCAGAGGCATCCGGTGCAGAGACGTCCGGTGCAGATGCTCCCTTTGGAGATTATCCCCCTCACCATCCTGACACATTTAGTCCTCTTCTGTGGACCCCACATGTCAGGCACCGTGTCTCACTTGCATCTATGGAGGTACGTTGGTTTTGTATTCCTAATTTAAATAGCATTATTTAATTAGACGTTTATATTGAAATCATTGTAAAATACAGGACACGACGATGCTGACAGTGAGACATCGCACCCCCGAGATACGATACGTCCGTCACCCGTTGATGGAGCAGTGCATCATGCATCTCGGGTTGTATCAGCTGGCCACTATGACTCACTGCGATATTGACCAGGCTCTCGTTTGCGGTCTAGTGGAGAGATGGCGACCGGAGACGCATACATTTCACCTTCCGGTTGGGGAGATGGCAGTCACACTACGTGACGTCAGCGCCTTGTGGGATTTACGGATAGATGGCGACCCCATCGGTGGTGTCTCAGACGATCCGGACCTGATGCACATGATACCGGAGCTGCTGATGGCCGCTCCGACGGACTTGCAAAAGAAGAAGAAGAAGAAAGGAGAGAAGGAGGAGGAGTACCGGTATTCCAAATACTGCATCAGTCTTGCGGCGCTCCGCAGTTACTTCCACCGGCGTAGGATCACCCCCCAGACACGTGACGAGCAGGCCGTTCTGAGGTAATCACAAACAGTTGCAAATTAAAATATGTTATGGATTCAACAAAAATTGTAGTTATTTATGTCTCTAATTTATATTGCAGGTACGTGAGGGCGTTTGTCATGGATTTATGTGGCAGCGTCATGTTTGTCGATTCCAGCGGTGACGCAGTCCCGATTATGTTCCTCTCTCTGCTGAGGGACATTCAGCGGCCGTCGAAGTGGAACTGGGGTGGAGCCGTGCTCGCCCACTTATACCGGGGCTTGTGTCATGCTTGTCTGGTAAGTTTGTACAAATATTTTAATTTTTTTATTACAAATATTAGGGTTCCATATTTACCAGAAGTGCACCGCATGTCCAAAATTTAGGCGACGAACAAGTAGATTGCCGGACCGCTTCTTCTACTCCAGCAGTGGTCCTGGTCGCACATACCGGTGTGTCGGCCTGTTCCTCCAGCTTAGCATGGGTTATGGACGGGAGATGACCCCGAGAGACGTCCGGGGTACGGTGCCATATGGGCTCCTCCCCACACATACGAGGACACGGGCAGGGGGAGGACCGTGGGGATTTCGTATGTCCGGGGTCAGCTCCAGATGCTTCACGAGGCGAGCATCACCTGGTACCCCTATCGTCTGTTCTACGATCGGGGCCTTCTGTGCCAGCTGACATTAGAGCAGAGACAGCTCTCGTTTTATCGGGGGCCTTGCGTATGCTTCTGGATAGTTGAGTATCACTATCCTGATCGAGTGCCCCGTCAGTTTGGCTTGGATGCCTATGTCCCTGATTTTTCAGAGTTGGGCGAGCAGCAGACCACCCAGCTGCACAGGTAACTACCCACTGCCTTATTGTTTGTCTGTTTTATTACTTGTTCAGCCATACACGTTACTATTGATGCCCCTATGCCTGTCGGGCCTTGGAGATTACGATATTTAGTCTGGTACCAGAGATGGGGCATGCCGACGGTTTATCTACAGGGGGACTATGGTGATGCTCTTCGACGGAGACTCACGGGTGACGGATCTAGGACTTACTTGCCTTTTGGCCCGATCCATACTCGTTCGGTATGTTTAAATGAAACTGAAATGCTTAAAAAATTATAGTTATTTATTCATCTTCCAATAATAATAATAAAAATACATTGTGTACATATTTTGACCGCTATTAGAGGAGTGGCACACAGCTTGGTGTGCATGGCGAGAAAAAGTTGGAGAGCGATAGGATGTCAAATGCTCCAACATAGTGCACCGATCGTGGAGGACTCTGGCTGGGACGGGCGTCTAGTTGGTATGTTGCACGATGCTGGAGAGGACATCAATTGGCGCGAGATAAAGCCCCCACCACCAGACCCGGAGCAGCCTGGAGCCCCTATCTACGCTGCGGAGATGTCGCCACCTCCTGCAGGTAATAATATGTCATACAAATGATCATTATTAAGTGTCTCTCTAAAAGATCATTCTTATTAATTTATCTTCATTTCTGCAGATGATGACTCGGGTTGGGCGATCCACCAATGGGTGTTGAACAACAACGCGTGGAACGCGTACTACAACGAGCATGGAGTTCCAGTGCAGCTTACCGAGGTAGCAAAAGTTCATTATTTAATTAATTTACTCGTTACTTCTATGTCTTTAATTTAACATTGTTTACATGCAGGATGAAGCTGCCGCCGCCTCATTCTCATTGGATGACCTCACTGGAGATGAGGGCGGATGAGAGCCAGCTAGCTCCCACCGACCGCAGTATATGGAGCCCAGACAGCACGACGGCGAGGCCAGTGGGAGTGGGGCACAGACTACAGATGGCTTTGCCGCTGCTATATTTGGCACACCGCCTCCGGCCACGTATCCTCCTACTTGGGAGGCCGATCCGTGGGTGTTGCGTACACAGGCGGGGATCCATGGGGAGCATGCATTACACCTGGGTGCGGACCCATGGGCGCGCGAGGCCGTACACGATGACATGCAGGTGGATGAGGTTCCCCAGAGGCGTCCGCCATCGCAGAGGGACCGCCATGCACCTACTAGGTTGGAGCTCTCTGGACCTCGCCCTCGTTATCGCCGTTAGGGTTTTTATATTTTTTTTAGTTTGATAGGTTTCTAGTATTTTAGTTTGGATTATTATATTTCGTGTTTGGACTGTTATGTTTCATTTTTAGACTTATCATTTAGATTACTACTTTTGTTGTTTAGACTTACCATTTCGATTACTACTTTTGTTGTTTAGACTTACCATTTCGATTATCATTTAGAAACATTTAAATATTAACAAAACTTAATATAAAACTAATCAATTATATTAAAGCTAGACAATTACATAACATATACAAATAATCGTCAATTATAAAAATATAATCGTCAACAAATAATAAATATATATCATACAATTTAATATGAAACATTCAAACAAATCATTACAACAATTTAATATAAAACATTCAAACAATTAAAACATAAAACTCTTATAAAAAAAAAAAAAACAATAGCAGACCGCCCGCCACTCGGGCCCCACTCACTCAAATCAAATAATAATGATTGAATACAATTTCAGAGTAATAATAATGACTAAATCTAGATTTAAAAACTCAAAATAATAATCTATAAGATTTCAGTAAATTATATATGTAATTACGTTTAGACAGTGTTGTAAAAAATGATCTTCACGGCTAATTAAACGGCTGTTTAATCGTTAACGGTGACTAAATAGTTACGAATACACTTAACGGATGCCTGTTTGCTGATGAAACGATTAATCTGCCATTTTTTCCGATTAATCCAATTAATCGGCTATTTTAATATTTAATTGTCCGTTTATTCCCGTTTATTCTTATTTATTCCCGTTTATTTTCGTTTATTCCCGTTTATTCCAGTGAATATTTATTTTCACATTGCTTTTTTTTTTCCGTGATAGTGTGTATAATAAAGTTTATAAATCATGTATTATAGTTTTATTTGTGCTTAATATAAATCCAAAATTTTTTATATATATTTTTTTTTCTTACTTACTTTAAAATTGATTAAATTCTTCTATTATTTATATATCATATATTTTTCTTCTAATATCTGATAGACAAATTCTTTGAAAGAAATTTAGTGGGTAATAACAAACTATAAATTGGCCAAAAGATCACATGTTTTTAGGAGCATGGACTCCAATTACGTCCCTATTGAGTGTACTTTATGTAGATGGTAGATGAGCATTTTAGTTCTTAATGAGGATCGATGCGGTAGTTTTCGTAGGATGTGACTCTACACACATCCTTGGTAGAAAACTCATCTATATGAGTGTCTGTATACAACCGTGTGGTGTGAGGCACGAGTAAGCCTTCAAGTCTCTCATGAAAAATCCAAAATATTTGTGCAAGACCATAAATGTACAAACTTGTGATGAAAATCTTCATAATGTGTAGTGGTAGAATTTGAATCAAAAGAATGAGTTCAAGATATAGTTATCTCTGTTTCTTCCAATTTAAAACTATCAATGAAATTCTAATTTTGTAAACTACTTCACACAATAAAATATTCAGCAATTTGTTTCTATAAAGTTTCATATTTTATAGTGCCGTTATTAATTCAACACATCCTTTCTTTCTTCGTATTAACATGAATGATCATCAATTACACTACGCTAGCTAGCTAGTAACATATAACATCTGATATACAAATAGCCCACCATAATTGACATACAAACTTATACATCATTACAAAGGGATATAAAAAATAACATCTTTTATGATGCTTTATAACAAATCACATTATCTCATAACTAGATTATAACGAAGACGAGAAAAGATTATTTATTCAGTTCTAATGTAGACCACAAAAGCAAATCCAACTTTTACTCTTAGAATAAAATCAATCAGCTATATATCACTGGTGTTATCAATGGCTTACCTGCAAAAAAAGCTTCAAAATTTGCAATACAAATTTGGATAACATCTGACAAGGCCTCAGGAGTAAACACAGCCTGGTGTGGCGTTAGCACAACGTTCTCCATTTTGAACATCTCCTTCGGCACGTTAGGTTCGTTCTCAAACACATCAAGCCCAACCCCTTTAATCTCTCCTTGTACCAATGATCGGACCAACTCAGGCTCATCAATATGGGCCCCACGCCCTATATTTATGATAATGCCTTCCTTGCCGAGGGCTTGCAGAACTTGCTTGTTTATGATGTGGTGAGTTTCTTTGGTTAGCGAGCACGACACAACTAAGACATCAGATTCAGTGGCCAGGTCAATGATATTGGGAATATACCTGTAATTGGCAGTTGGCTTTGGTTTTCTTGACAAATAGGATATTTTGCAACCAAATGCCTCGAGTCTCTTGGCAATCGCAGACCCAATGCTACCCAGTCCGACAATTCCAACCCGTTTACCTCCAAGCTGGAAAGTTAAAAGAACAACTTATATAATCATGCATTTCAACCTTTCAGGCAAGGACATATGCAAATATCCAATCAGAACCAGCCGGCTTTCTCAATAAAAGACAAATTCGAGGTAAAACTCAATTCAACCAATTCACAATTTTGACTAAAATTGCTATTCAAAGAAAAATCAATTGTTTTTCTCAAACGGTGGAGATTAATCAGGGGAGACGAGAATCCACAATTTTTGGGAGGGTGAGAAATTCAAAGTTTTGTTGGCGCACTGTTGATGCAAAAATCTTGTTCGAGTAAATGTATTTAGATTATTCTATTATTATAATATTTAGGTGGCTTTTATGAGTATTCTGTGAGGGCAGTGATACGCCCTATTTCGGAGAGAAGAGAGTAGGCTAGGGGTATAAACGGATCGGATATTATCCGCATTCATCTGAATTCGAATCCGAAAAATTCCAGATTCGGATATTCGGATACGGATATTTTCGGATACGGATCCGGATACGGATCCGGATTCGGATAATTTTTTTTCGGATACGGATGCGGATACGGTTCTGAATATTGAATCGGATACGGATCCGAAATTCACTCCGAGTTAACTTTGGATTGGGGTTTTGAACCCGATGTGAATCGATTACGCAACCTTCTGATCTGGAGTCAGAGTGTCAGACGCGCTACCATTGCGCCACGGATCTCATGTGAACAAGTTTCTTTAATTTATGCTTTTACTAAATACAAAAAACTCTTTATTGTTATAATAATGCCAAGTGTCGTCGAACGTCCAGTGCGTTTGATACTCTAAAAAATATAATGTTTGATACTTTTGTTTTTTTGTTTATCTTATATGCTTTAAAAAATGTTACTAAGTATAGGTTAGTATATTTTGATGAACGACACATAATTAGTGCCTATTATTTTGTAACCAACGAACTTCTTATAAAAAATATTAAATCTAATTTATGAATGAAAGAAGTTATATTTAAATGTTATTATTTATTAAAAATGTATATTAGTAATTTATTTTTAATTA
This sequence comes from Carex parvula, assembly GCA_025461045.1. NCBI lineage: Eukaryota > Viridiplantae > Streptophyta > Magnoliopsida > Poales > Cyperaceae > Carex > Carex parvula. The sequence continues at coordinate 297,141 of JAJGRW010000239.1, read as the reverse complement.
TCCAAATTATATTCATATCCGTATCCGTTTCCGTCCGATATCCGATCCGTATCCGTATCCGTTTAATATCCGATCCGTATCCGAGACTATCCGTATTCGTATCCGTATCCGAAAAATTATAACGGATACGGATACGGTAAGGCCACTATCCGATCCGTATCCGACCGTTTACACCCCTAGAGTAGGCCGTATGGGGTTTGAACTTTGGGATGAGCTCGTCTTGTCGTGAGATGACAGGCCGAGATGTGAATCGAGTTTGGAACTCAGATTGGTTTGGAGATATTTGAACTCTGACTTATGCGATATCTCTCTTAGCAAAATTTTGACCCCTGTTCAATGGGTCTTCTAGTCTTATATAGGTCGTTCCATAACCGCTATCCCGTGTGGTTATGGGAGACTGGGCGGTTATGTTAACCGCACCAGCGGTTATCCCGCACAAAGGCGGTGTGAGCTGATTTTGGGCTGAACCTGTATTCGTGAGGCTTTTTGTTGGACCTTGCTTGGATGGATCCCGTGTTTTTCATTTTGATCCCGGATTGGCCTCTCAAGGAGGTCTGAATTCCGTTTCTTTCATGGCCCGTGAAGGGATAGTTTAAGAGCATTGGAAACATGACCCTATCAACTAGAATAATTTATTTTTTTAAATTTCGTAATTAAAGGTTAATTATAGAAAAAGAGGTTGATTATTTTTTCTTACAATACCGAATCTTTCATTCGGTACATCTTACACTTCGCTACATACAATATTACACAGTTTGTAAAAACAAAAGTTAAAAAAAATGGTATACTGAATCAAAGTTTAAGTACTTGGGAGTGTATCAAAACTTTGATTCGATTTCGATGCATCATTTAAAAAAAAAAAAAATCTGAGGAAAAATTAAAATAAAAAGTCGTTAACCTAAAGATTCGATACTTATCAAGAGATATCTTTGTCGAAATTGTTATTAATATCCAAAAAGTATATTAAATTTCAAAATCTACATCTCATGCATAGAAATTTCGAAATCTATCCAAACTGGAGATTAAATTCTCGGTTTCATACAAACTTTCTGCAAAAAAAATTTCCGGTTATAGGCAGTTCGAAACCAGAGATTAAATTCCTGGTTCAAAGAACCAAAGAATTAATCCCCAGTCCTAAGTTTTTTTTAATAAAAAGAAATATTTATAATATTTATTTTTTGTATTGAAATATTAGAAATATTTTATATATTTTTTTGAAAATAGATAAAATACTATATAATTTGATTTATTAGAAAGACTGCTACAAATAACCTAGATCAATATTTTTCAGGCTCGATTTTTTGCAGCTGTAAGAAAAATTAAAATATTTCTTTTTGTGTTATTGGAAAAAAATAATAATGTTTTGAATCTGAGTTATTGATACCGGTTCAAAAGTCACTTTTAGGTAAATACAGAAAATATTATAATCCTTCTATTTTTGAAAAAACAAAAAAAATAAGTTATTTAATGATTCCTTTGTCTGACACAAAATGAAAACAAAAATTTAAGTTATTCAAAACCGCAAATTAAATTTGCGGTTTTGGAATTCCAAAAGCAAAACAAAAAAAAAATTTTGTTCCAAAATTGAGAAATAAATACAGTAATTCGGTCTGAAACCGAAAAATAAATCTGTGATTTGGGCAGTTTTTGTAATCTTGTCCAACATAGTGTAATTTTGAAATTTAATATTTTATTTGAATATTAATAAAAATTTCGGAAATCTTTGATTCCATACTTGCGTTTACTTTTTTTAAATACAAATAATAAACTTTTTTACCCATAATTATTATTTTCTAAATACGAAAAATAAAAAAAGTACCAAAATAATTTGTTAGTCTTACGTTGCGCGAAAACTTTAAACCATGTACCTTTGATCCAAGGGGTAATAAAAGAGTAATAAAATAAAGGGTAAATTTCGCTGGAGATCACTAAACTTTGTCCTTTGTCACGAATTAGTCACTCAACTTTGATTTGTCCCTCCATAGCCACTGAACTTTTATCTTGTCCCAATCAAATCACTCTATAACTTTTTCATCCAAATTATAACGGAATATGCTCATTCCGTTCAAAATTTAACGGAATATGCTCATTCCGTTCAAAATACTAACGGAAAAGTTATATTCCGTTAATATTTTGGATGGAAAAGTTATATGGTGACTTGATTGGGACAAAAAAAAAGTTCAGTGGCTATGGAGGGACAAATCAAAGTTGAGTGACCAATTCGTGACAAATGACAAAGTTTAGTGACCTCCAGCGAAATTTACTCTAAAATAAATGTACCTTTGATCCAAGCGGGTAGTCACCCCGTGTAACCCAAAACCCGTTTCGCAAGTACCGATCCGACATCGTTATCCTCCTGAAAGCATCAATCAACAAACCCACCGCATAATCAGCCACGTCCTTGGAATATGTCTCCCCCACATTCGCCACTAGCACACCTCTTCTCCGGCACTCTTCCAAGTCTATGTGGTTCACCCCTGCACTTGTCGTCACAACGCACCTCAAGGAGGGGTATTGGTCCAGGAGAGTCGAGTTCACCCGATTTACAGCGCCTGAGACGAGCACAGCGCGAGTGGAGGTGGAGAGTGGGGACGAAGGTGGGATGATAGTGAATTTGGCAGAGAGAGCCAACGACCAGGCGTCAGAGAGCGAACGGAGGACAAGGAGTGGTGGGTGATCCAACGGTGGACTTTCGTCGGAGGAGGTTGTGGTGCAGCCGGAGCCGAAGGCTGTCGGAGAGGGAGAAGAGTTCATCATGTTTTTTTTTTTTTTTTCTAATCGTGGTAATTTCGTCGAACAGGTGACTTACGAGTTGCCACTTGCCAGGGAGGGGAAGACCGGAGGAGCTTTTCCTCCAAGAGAATGTTTCGCTCAGACTACTTTTCTATGATCGATTAATTTTTGTTTCGACTTTTATGGTCCCCGACTATGAAGGTAGTGCGTGTTCTGTGCCACCTTTTTTTTTTTAATATCCAATATTAAATAAAAATTAACAAAAATATTTATGACTTTGTGAAATTTTAAAAAATGTTCGCCGCCACTTTATTTTTGGACCGCTAGAATTCTCGGCATGGTTGGTTGTGCAGTGGTCCCGTTGCATTATTATATTATATTATACTACTAAAATAGTATGGTTAATTTGCTACTTGTGTCTAACTACTTCATGGGTGTCAACGATACGACAAGAGTCGAGTGGAAATATATTTATAGCAATATCTATTCTAAATTATTCTTAACTGTATTCTATTATTATTCATTATAATTACCGGATAATGAAACAGTAGAAAGTAAATAACGAATAATACTAATATAATAATTATTTTTATTATTTATTAAATAAAATATTAAAACATATACATTTATTTCATACATGTATATTACTTTATTAAAAAAAATGTTGATCATGCTAAACACAAGTAAGCTAATTAAAGTCCTCTTTTCAATGCTTATTAATGTATATACTATATATAATTTTTTTTAATTACCCGATTAGGTAACAGATACAAAATATGCTTTATTCATAGTCTTATCCGTTTAGATAACAAAAAAAATCTTTACCAATGTTCGTACCCGATAAAAACTAGTCAGGGTGCATCTGGCATAAATTTTGATGATTCTGTTTCTTTTTCTTTTTGAAAACGAAGAATTTATGATTGTTAACTAACAAGCATTAAAAAAAAATAGAATTGTTTCTCGAACTCCAAAAAATATATTCAAAATAAATTAAAATTTTACATATGGGAAATTCTTACAATTAAGTCAAATAAGGACATAAATAAATAATTTTTCAAAACTCTAAATTTTGTAAAATAAAAAATAACGTGATTAATATCATGAAAAATTCTACCAATCGAATAACATGTTCTCTTTTCAATGAACAATGATTATGAAAAAAAGTTGAGTCATTCAATCATAATAAACGAGAAGAAAGAATTGGATTGGGAGAATGTGGGTTTTGATAATATGATTAATATCACATAGGTGAAATGTATGAATCCTATTGTTTTTTTGTAGTACAGATTTCAGACAGATTAGTAGCGATTTTGAAATTAATTTGGAAGAAAAGAAATAAATTCGAATTAAATAGAAACAAAGATAACATAATTGATATCAAACGGATCCTAATTAATAAGTTGGTGGAACAAGACGAATTCATATCCTACCCGGTACCATAGAATTAGTGGATCTGGAACGTTCTTTTTAACTTGACACGAATCTCAAAGCCCAATAATACTGCTCCTGTGCTAGCCCGGATCTCAAAGCAGTTGAGAGTAAAGGATACTTTTCATGCGATGATTCCATCAATACTCTCTCTATTCAGTCTGTTACTCTTAATATATTTGAGGCACCCTTTATATTTTATTGCAATAATTCTTAATTGGTTATAATTGTAGAAAGTTTTGGATTCATCCCGGAGTGAAACTAGAAAATTTAGTTAGAGGGGACTGAAACTTAAAATGTATAATTATTAATTGGTAGTTAGAGAGGACTGAAACTACAAGTACACATTTAGCATTTTATGAGAGAGGCTGAACTATATAAAAAAATTCAAAAACATAAAAAATCAATTAAATTTTAACATACGTGATTAAAAATTTTGAAATCATGGGATGACTTAGCACCCTCTGTAGATCCGCCCCTAAATTCAGCGGAGAAGAATAAAACAAATTTATGTTCATTAGTTTAGAGACGAAGTACTTTAGCCTAGTGGGAGAAGCAAAAGAGACCATACGAAGAAAATTAAGATTTTAGTTAATCAAACAAATTATATAAAAAATAAATATTCAACCTTTTAATTTCTATAACCTACGACTTCTCGCATGAAAGATGTCATATTTTATCACTAGACTAAAAATTAATTTTTTATATGAGATTGTTTTTAAGTGTTGAAGATAAAATTAAGTGCAAATAAGAAATTATGAACCAAGATTGATTTTTTTTTTAATTTTAGAGAAAGTTCACTGAGAAAAATATAATATGAAAACCCTCTCTTCTTCCGAAGTGCTAGTGTTCCTTCCGATGGATAACATTTTTTTTTAACTCCTACTTATTTATTTATTTTTAAGTTTTACATTGTAGATTACATTAAGCGGTTAGGCTTAACTGAACATTTGATAAAAATAAGTTTCTGAAATACGACTGATTTTAAGTTCAGAAACAAATTAATTTTGTATCTATCTTAAAAAATAGTAAAAAAAATTTCAAAAATTATAAAATTTCATCTCCAAGATATTTTAGTATGGATATCATATTAAGCAGTTCGGATCGACAGTTTGAACTTTAAAAACGAAGATATAAAACAAGAGGCATGATGAAGTATAAAAGACATGAGGTATTGGAACCCTCCTCCTAATTGTAATGATGATTAATATAAACATTTTCATAATATATATTAAACTATGCGGTATAATCTACTATTCGGATACGAATAATTAAAATTTAAAACTTTACCTGTATTGGCGTTCGCACAAATAATCAGATATTAGCTATCTGTATCTAATTTTCGAATACAAATCCAAATTGAGACGAATAATATTCGATGCGTTTGCACTCTACTTCAGTCCCCGTCGTTTGTATAACTTTTCACGAAAAATTGAGACTTTAGAATACATTCGTGAAAATCTTTTTTTTTCTTGAATTACTTAATCACTTTGGTTTAGACCTGCTATATAATGAGCCTAGCTCAGCTCAAAACTCGATCCATCTCGATATATAACTAAACAGGTCTAACTCGGACTCAGCTCGGTTTTGAAGAAAAAAGCCCGGCTCAGTTTACTGAGTTTGAGCCTTTAGAACACTCATTTAATTATGAGAATATCGGAAGGAACTATACTATAGCAGTATAGCTAGTGAATTAAGTCTTATATATGCATTGGACAGACAGGTTACATGGTAGTTAGTTATTAGAACCAGAATATTAATGTCCAAGGGGATCCCCGTAAAAGAAAATTTGAGCCAACTCAATTTCTTAAGGTCTATATTAGCAGGTCCACCGGTACTGCATCCAACAGCCACTTAATTGTCACAATATATTATATTATATATCCCGAAAAGTGCAAAAGGACAGGGGTAAACAAAATAAGCATCAATGCTACGCACATATATAAATTCAACTCAAAACTCAATTATATATATATATATATATATCGATCCCAGGTCCGCTTAATTCTTATTAATTAATTACTTCAAATATCTAATTAATTAATTTGTGGAATTAGCTAAGCTTGTGGCCGTTTGTCTCTGCTGCTGCCGCTGCAGCCTGATTTTTCTTGAATAGCTTTTGCTCAATGTGTTGTGCGAAGGTGCGTGGCGTGAATTTTGCGGGTGTTTCGTGTGTCACTATTTCGTCAAGTGGCCTGAGCACAACCTTATCCTTTGGCGGTTCACAAAAGACGGCCCAGGAGATGCGCACCTTTTCCTTGTTGACGAGGCCACGGTGTAGGATGCTCTTATACTTGCCATTGCTCATGATCTCCAAGGTGTCGCCAATGTGGACGATCAACGTGTCAGGGATGCAAGGGGCTGTGATCCATCGGTTTTCTTTAAAGACCTATATATTCATAGATGATCGAGTCAGAACTGAGTTTAAGAAAGGAATGCCATATATAAACTGCATGTGGATCGATTTAGGTACCTGAAGTCCAGGAACGCCATTGTGGAGGATAAAAGTCAAGGAACTAATATCAGTGTGGGCCTCTACACCAAGTGCTAAATCTGGCTGGGGGCACTTTGGGTAGTAGTTTATCTTTACTTGCATCAGGAGGTCTTCTTGGCCTCCAAGTTCTTGCTCCAGCTTGCCTGCTTCCAGTTTAAGACCAATGGAGAGGATAGATAACATCTTGCTCGCAACCCTCCTCAATTGCTCCGCAAATTGCTTTGTCACCTCTCTGCATGCACTTGCGTTGTTTTAATTCCAGCATTATCAATAAGTTAAAAAAAAAAAAAACAGAGAGTGATAGATAGACTTACATATAATCTTTAGGATCCTTGGGCCATGTGGACAAATCAATCTTATCGAACGGGTACATGAGGTGGAAGAAGTAGTCCTCCCACTCAAGCCGCCCGCTCGCATTGTTTGCTAGCTTGCTCCCGTAACCCTGAATCTTTCCTGATGCCTGGTCATTCGCATACTGCTCCTTCTGCTCCATTGGCAGATCAAAAAACTTTTTGCCGACCTCCCGCACCTTCTCCAGCAGATCCTCAGGTACACCGTGATTGGCAATGTGCATCACGCCCCACTCCTCGGCTGCCTTTTTGACAGACTCTACACATGCCATTTTCGTCTCATGGTTGTCTGAGTCGAACCCTTTTATGTCAACCACTGGTATCTGTGGGACCCCATCTGCAGCCTGTTTCTTGACCTCCTCTAGAGCATCGCCGAGGTCTTGGCGTTCTTCAACCGGTCTGACATACTCGGTCGGTATTGACTCGTTGCTGCTTTGCGCTAGGATTTCAACCCGTTGTGCAACGGACACCTTTGTTGACATTGCTTAATTTCCTATTATATATTTTCGTTCGATCTGTGTGTTTTCACTTTCTTTGTATCAAGAACTTGGTAATGTGGAGAAGATATATAGGGAGGTGGTTATTATAGAATGGGGTAAGTAAGTTTTGATTCAGGACCAAGGTTGCATGTGATCGTATCGAACTCTCTTCACCAAACAGCTCCTGTGCGTTTAATTTGCATGTTTTGTTGCTAGCTAAAATATATATACACACACACACACACACACACACACACACACTAGTACTACAACTTGAGGATGTACGTACGTGGTATATATGTAATTCTCAACCAACTTTCGACTGTATTGGGTTCGGATCAAATCCTAAATAAGATCCGAAATTGAATTTCTCAAGTAAAGGATTCGGCCGGGGTCCATATTTATATTCTTTTAAATTTTAAAATCTAAACGCAAATAATATATTTATTATTTGGTTCAGGAAGATCATTTATTAAGCACTTTTAATTAAATAATAAAATGTAAATTGAATGAGTAAAGAATAGATGCATCCAATTGTCAATATAAAATATATATATAACGAACACATTAATTAAACTAACTCATTAAATTAAGCATATTAAAACTCTCTCAACCATAGCATAGAAAGTAATCTTGATCAAATAAATTTTATTTAGCAGAAATATTATCATTATGTATATAGACAGGTTAAATTGTAGCTAATTAATTAAATAATAATCGATTAAAAATACTAACATTGGATATTTCATTGCAATTAAATTTTTCCAAATTCTTGCTTAAAATTATTAGTGTGAATTCTTGACCCGTCCCTCAAATTAACTGAAGGTAGGAGACTATATATATAAAATTCCTTCTTGCAATTGAACATTTTAATAAACTTTTAGAATATATAAATACGCTTTGAGCTACATATTCTAGAGTATGTGAAGCAAAATTACTTGAGTATGACTCAAACTTGGAAAGTCCTGCAAAACTTAAAATAACAATATTTTTATTAGTTAACATGTGCTGATGTGCACAATACTTAAACGGGTCGAATCTGACCCATCAACAGAATCTTTCAACCAAAATCGAGTTGGGTAGAATCTAATTAACCTATGTAATTAAAAATAATGTTAAAGTAAATTGGTCAAAGATCTGTATCTGACCTATGACTTGAGAGTAGGTCCGATGGGCATCGGACCTACTCTGGTTCGATGGTTTAATCACCGTCTATTTGCTTTAAAATTCGTGCGGAACACTTTAAAATTCGTGCGAATCTGTTTCAATTTCCGTGCACATATATTAAATTAGATCGGACGGTCATCATGTCATTGAACCTAAAAGTAGGTCCGATGGGCATCGGACCTACTCCGTTCTCCTGACCTATTAACAACCATGTTTAAAATAAAGTTTTGCTTTAAACTGTATTAGGTTCAAACATTGTAAAAAATCTTACACAATGAAAATTCAATAAATAATTAGGTGGTGTTCTATCTGAATCAATCTTCAATTTGTTACAAGGTGTTTTATATTGTAGATAGCAGAATATTCATGAGCAGACAGCAGACTAGTGCAACATAACAATTCACAATTTTTGAAAATATATTGATTAATTGTTTGCCAATTAAGTTGGTATCCATGATTTTTTTTTGGTAGTTCTGAGGTCTGAGGTTTGTTGCCGCGCATGGTTAGACCAGTAGGGTAATGCACGTGACTACCAAACCTAGTGTTATTCTCACACGTGCCAACGAGCCTTCTCTCGTCTTTACCGGTGCTTAATTGGACTATTGGCTTCCCATTTCAAAAAGTATCAGTTGTACTAGAAACGATCAAAAAATTGGGGTGCATATGACTCGAATTAGATGAATCAAGAATTTGCATGGGCCATGCAAAGCAATATTTGGAATCAAATTGGGGGCCTGTTAGCAATATATCATATACAAAGTTAAATATTTGAAGTTTCATGATCTTATAAGACCCATTTGTAGTATTTTAAAGACAATTAGCCCATTGGCAGCTTGTTCCTTTTACTTTCTACATCCAAAAAGGGCCATGGATTTTAAAGACAATATGGCCCATGGACTTAAGGCCGGATAACAGAAAGGCCCATAAACATAAAATCAGAGGAGAAGAGATAAAAATAAGTTCGCCAACTACAAGCCGACCAGTTGCGCAATTTCATACAGCGCTCTTATATAAAGCAAGGACAGAGAAAGTTGATGGTGAAATTAATGAATGTGTTTATGTTTTACTACTAACAAACCTCCAGTTAAATATATTATTCAAGTATGAAGGCCGATAGAGATCCAACTATATGTATATATTTTTTAAAATGCAATTATTAAGCGTAGATCCCAATTATCATTCCTGTGTAACCAAAAGAGACAAGTTGTAAATGGAACAGTAGTTTTTCAAAATGAGAGAAAAATGAATGAATCAAGTAGCTAGATAACTGAAAAGTACATGATACCCACCCATAAATAGTACAAGAAAAGAAACAGAATATTTACATTTCACGAGAGAAAGTAAAGAGGAAATTAGTTCCCCGACAAAAGCTACTACAAGCTCACAGATCGATCCCAGCTCCAAACAAAACTACAGACGCGTCATGGCCCATCACAAATGGACAATTTACAAAATTTAACTAGATCTGTTGACACTTGTAAATAACAAACCCTACTTTGTCTTGAACAAGGAGATTTGAAAAAAAATATAATAATAAGCTAGGCAGTAGCTAGTAGGCACCAACTCCTATTTTGCCCCTCCAAGTTATATATATATTTCCCTTTTTGAAATATTGTACTTGGTTTCAAATGAATAGTGGAAATTTATCGTCTTAATTTAGCCAAATTTACTGCTATAAGATCTAGCCATGCTACTGTCAAATCAGGGTCTGGATGAAAGTTGCTATTTCATTTAAGAAATTATTCGTTTCAAAATTAATTAATAGCATCACATGATGTTGGTGCCATCAGCCATGCGCCATGCGCCAGTCGAAGAAAAAGTTTAAATTTACTGCTACCAGTACCAACCCCAAGATGGACACGGAAAAAAGAACATTATCCAACTTAATTAGCATGGATAATCTTAAGACAGACCAAATCTATATAGTTAAATCGAGTTTGAATTATCATATTCGATTATAATTATAGGAGACAACGCAAACGATAAAAATAAAATATTTACAACCATAAAACAATCAAAACTAGTTGCCGGGAATTCATATCACCGACGGTACCGTAATAGGAATCTTTTACAATTACTTGATCTGGACCGTTCTTTTTAACTTGGCACGAATCTCAAAGCCCAATAATACTGCCCCCTCAGTCAGCCCGAATCCAAACTGGCTGAGAGTTAATCTCAAACCGTAAATAGCTAATTGTAAAAGGGAATCTTTTACGGTACCGTCGAGGATATGGATCCAGTTGCCGGCCACGTGGTTGAGATTTGATGAGAGAGAAAGAGAGAGAGATCGCATTTAATAACGAAAGAGAGAGAAGAGACAATTCAAAAAGGCCACCAGATGACCAGACCCATCCTTGGACCATGAATTTGAGCGCCCGCCGTTTCCGTTGAGATACCCTTACGTCATCACACGTCATCCTTGGTACCAGTGTTAGCCTTAGCTGCATGCTAGAGACAAAACAAAGTGATGAGAGAGAAAGAGATGCGGCGGTTTCTCCAATCAGCTCATCCAGTATCTCCCGCTCCACCTCAGCTGCCAAGTCACTCGCCTGGTCCACAACTGCCGGGTGATGTGTCAGCTCACGTATGTTGTTCACCGGTATGTCGATCGCCACCAGTGCATCGATGTCGCCTAGGTACTGGCAGTTGGCCGACGGTATCATCTCTATCTGCCTCCATAGTCTCCCCAGCAGTTGTACGCCGCTGCCTAGATCGTAGCTATTGGTATACTTGTCATGATATCCGGGATGAATGCTCCTGCCGGTGCAATTTAGGAGATCGCTTAATAGCTCTTCTACGAGGTGGAAGAGGAGCTTCCTGTTCCATCGGTACCGCATGGTGCTGCTGTGGTATTTCGAGTCGTCCACTGGGAGCTCCACCTCAAGCTGGTGGAACACGATCGGGTCTATTGGTAGCGATGGCGAGTATCGTTTTGCAACACGGCTGGGACCCATGAAGCCGCCTCTGTATAGTATGGATCGTATGTATTTGTATTCCAGGTCTTGATCTGGCTGTGTACGGCATGACTTTGGAATCCTTGGTTGTAGCGAAGATGTGGTCTCATCTTTCTTTAGCTGAAAATTTAAAATTTAAAAATAATTGAGAAATCTAGGCTTAGACAATGCATTAATGTAAACTGGTCCATTACTATAACCAAAAGAAATAAAACAATAACAATTACTGATTAATAAACATGCATTAACTACCTGTGGGGACCTGATGAGTTTAGGCGTCAGCTCACTCTTCTCTATTACAGTGGAACAATTCTTATCTCTAGTTCCAGTAGCCAGGGAACCAGATGCTGGTGGACTCGGATTTTTAAACCTTGCCGTGAAGCGCTCATTCGTTCCTTTGTTGCACTTGCCAGTTCCTCCTGCTGGTACTGGTGGAGGAGGTGGGGATCGCGATGGTTTCACCCGTACTGGCTTCGCCAATGCTTGCAAATTGGGGATGTGATCCAGCAATTTAGCCTTGATTGGAAGTTCAGTTATTTCACTCGGAGGTTCAGAAACCGGTTGCGTTGGCGGTAAAACATTAGCCTTAGCCGGTGCCGGTTTGAGTAGGCTGCCCCGATCGTTTTTCTGAACCCCTCGTGCAATTGATCTTTTTGGCTTGGAATTGCCATCTTCACAACCATTTTCTCTTCTATTAGTGATACTCTCCTTCATCTGCTTCACAATCTCTTTCGCATACTCTCTACTCCTCGGGCTCCTATTCTCGTCTTGGTACTTTCTCCGGGGCTTCATTGTACTGTAATGTGTTGGTGATGGTGGTAATGAGTATTCACCAACCGGTGCATTTGAATGACATGATGAATTTGAATTGGAGTTTGGATTTTCTCGATGTATTTGAAGAGAGAGCCTTGCATCAACATCCCATGACCGATCAGAAGAAGCGCGAGGAGTGTCGGGCAACGACCGAGTGCCCACATCACTAAATCTTGCATTGGAATTTATACTTCTTAATGGTTGCCTTGGCTCTTTCTTACGCTCCTGTAGTTTGCTACTTCTCGGTTCTCTCTTCTTCAGTTGATTTTTTGTGAATTCAGTGAGTTGCTTTTGTCGGGCAGTTGCTGGTGGAGATGGAGCTGGATCAGGCAGCCCATCAATGCCCATCAACCGAGCAACAAGACTAGGAGTGCGCGGTGTCTCAGGTGTTTGCGAGATGCGCCTTTCTTCAATATCATCTTCTAAAACGGAGAGTTGTCTCCTGTGCTTCATTATCTTGCTAGGTAATATGTCAAAAGCCGGAGCTAATTGCACTCCCACCTGATTTACAAAAAAGAAAGGCAATAAGAACACTGCACGGAGACTACAGTAACATGACATTTACTGTGTTGAAATCTAATAAAAGATTCTCTTAAATCGAATAAATTCAAATTTTCAAATGAAACATATATACTTATTACTTCACTTTAAGATGACTGAAATTTTGAGTACAATTAAATTAATGACCTCACAAGGAAGCCAGAAAACTCATATTAAGTTACATAAAAGCACCAATTACATGAAAATGACTTACTGGTATCTCCAAGTACCCGTCTTCAACCAACGACGAAGATGATGCCTTTGCTTGGCCTAGATCTTCTCCTCCCTCCAGGCTATTTCTGGGTGCCTCAAGACCTAACCGCATGGAACTTTTTTTATCTCAGAGAAAGGAAATTTACATATACGGGTATGTGCAAAGAAGAGAAGAATATATTTACCTTTGGTACTAGTTTGCGGATTTGTCAAGTCTGAATGACTAACTGAGTTGGAAGCCATGCGACCACTGGCATGGCATCCATTGAAGAGAAGATGGTGAAAGTCAAAGTAATGGAGCATGCCACCCATGCAACCGGAGGCAGTGATATCTCTATCTCTTGTCGATATAGACCGGCTCCACGGCCTCTGCCTCTCCTTCCCCATTATCTCAAAGAGAGCTAGAGAGCTAGAGAAAGAGATGTGGGTTTTCAAATATGTAGTAGTTGTGATTGTGGCACCAAATATCAATGCTTTGAAACCTGGAGAGAGAAGGGCAGTTGAAGAAGATGGACAGAGGGAAGAAGAGAAGGGAACTGAAGGGAGAAAAGGGAGGTGCTTTTAAACAGTCGGTCTAAGCTTAATTAAGAGGGTCCCAGCGGAAAAAACGGATCGGTTTATTGAATCACTTTGAGGAGGATCACCTACTCTATTCTACTCACTAGTATAAGATAATAGGCAAAATGGGTTATGTACCCATCAAAAGTCAAGAATTTGGATATTTGCTCATCAAATTTTATAAAATTTTAAAAATTTATCCATATTGATATTAAAACTGATAATTTAAAAAAAAATCTGTATTAAAAAAATTTATTCCAATTTTATCCTTCTTCACGCCTCCAGTCGCTCCAGTTCTTTTTCGTTGTAGCGTTAGCGGGTTCAATTCCAAATTTGGATTTGATTTCAAATCTCATCACTGTCAGAGGTTAATCCGGCTGCGGCGAGGCTGAGGCCAGACATCATTAGAATCGCCGTCGCGAGATGAATCTAGCAATGTGGTTAACGGGACCAGTAACCTCCGTGATGGCCGGAGTACCGCCATCTCCGTCAGCCAAGTTCAGCTTCAGACTGAAGAAGAAAATTCTAAATGAATTCGTCACATGTTTGTTATTCAAGTTGATCTATTTCATCGTTTTTATGTTTAGATTGCGACTGTGTGCTTCGAGCGCGATGGAGAAGAGGAGACGAAAAGTCAGGCGGGAAAATAACTAGAGCGATTGGAGGCGTGAAGAAAGATAAAATTGGAATAAAATTTTTTAATACAGATTTTTTTTAAAATATCAGTTTTAATATCAATATGGGTAAATTTCGAAGATTTTATAAATTTGATAGGCAAATATCTCAATTTGAAGATTTGATGGGCAAATATCCAAATTCTTGACTTTTGATGAGTACATAATCCATTTTGCCAAGATAATAATTAAGTTTTGCATATCGCACCCTGTAACAATAGCATAATACTTTTCTTCTTTTGTTCACACATGTACAAGACAAACACAAAATATTCTTTTCAGAAAAAAAACAACAAAGGTTTAATATTTCAAATTTTATTAAATTTCGAACAAACTGGCAAATTAAATATACATATTATTTTGGTACTTCAATATTATGTACATGTCAAATTGAAATTCAGATATCATCACATACAAAATATGTGTTACTCATGAGCACCATTATATGTTAGAGAAATAATTCCGATATTTTTATTAAAACCCAAAAAAAAAAACAAATTATCAAATCTGCTCCCACTCCAAGTTATAATTATTTCTACCCTAACCGCCCGTGGGCTGGGCGGTCCACTTTTCCCACCAGACCGCCCAGCCACTGGGCGGTCCACTACCATGAGCTGACCGCCCAGCAGCTGGGCGGTCCGCTTGTGTTTTTTTTTTTTTTTTTTTTTTTTAAATATTAGATTAGAGACAATATGAATATCAAGATGCTGAATTCTTAACGCTAAAAGTTTCGAATTTTTTTTGTAAATATTAGTTAGATTACTTCTGTGAAGCATATTTATACTAAAATACGCTAAATTACTTGGAATTAAATTAGGTTGAGTTACACTATATTAAGTTAAATTACACTAAATCACATTACATTACGCTAAAATACGGTAAATTACATATGAATAGGGACGATATCTTCACTGAAAAGGCGAAAAAAACGACGACGAAATGAAAATCTTAAGTAATTTACTCAATATGTAATTACTTAAGTGAGTTATACTAAATTACTCAATACGCTAAATTACTTAAGTGAGTTATTCTCAAGCTTTCCGAAAAGTGCTCATTTGCTGAAATCGGACACTAAATACGCTAAAATATGCTAAAATACGCTAAAATACGCTAAATTACGCAATACGCTAAAAGACGCTAAATTACTCAATACGCTAAATTACTCAATACGCTAAAATACGCTAAATTACTCAATACGCTAAAATATGCTAAATTACTCAATACGCTAAATTACTCAATACGCTAAACTACTCAATACGCTAAAATACGCTAAATTACTCAATACGCTAAAATACGCTAAATTACTCAATACACTAAACTACTCAATACGCTAAATACGCTAAATTACTCAATACGCTAAACTACTCAATACGCTAAAATACGCTAAATTACTCAATACGCTAAATTACTCAATACGCTAAAATACGCTAAATTACTCAAGTGAGTTATACTAAAATACGCTAAATTACTTGGAATTATGTTAAATTACGTTGAATTACACTAAATTACGCTAAATAACAATAACTTCGCTAATTATGCTGAAATACGGTAAATTACGCTAAACTACGCAAAATTACGCTAAAGTAGACCGATTATGTGCCATCTTTCATGAATCATAAAAAATAGTAAAAAAATTCCAAAAATAATAAAAATTGGTATTCTACAAGTTCATTATGTAACTAATTTACTGAACTACTTGGATTGAATAATAGAAATGAAAATCTTAATCGGAAACTTCAACTCAAGTTTTGAGGGTCTTCCCTTTGTTTTTTGGCGATTCTGAATTTTGGAATCTGGCATCGCTGGCACGGACGCATGCGCATTTTCTCAAGCTTTCCGAAAAGTGCTCATTTGCTGAAATCGGACACTCGAGCGCCGTTTTATGACCGTTTTCATTTCGTCGTCGTTTTTTCGCATTTTCAGTGAATATATCGTCCCTATTCATATGTAATTTACCGTATTTTAGTGTAATGTAATGTGATTTAGTGTAATTTAACTTAATATAGTGTAACTCAACGTAACTTAACATAATTCTAAGTAATTTAGCGTATTTTAGTATAAATATGCTTCACAGAAGTAATCTAACTAATATTTACAAAAAAAATTCGAACTTTTAGCGTTAAGAATTCAGCATCTTGATATTCATATTGTCTCTAATCTAATCTTTAAAAAAAAAAAAAAAAAACACTAGTGGACCGCCCAGCTGCTGGGCGGTCAGCTCATGGTAGTAGACCGCCCAGTGGCTGGGCGGTCTGGTGGGAAAGTGGACCGCCCAGCCCACGGGCGGTTAGGGTAGAAATAATTATAACTTTGGAGTGGGAGCAGATTTGATAATTTGTTTTTTTTTTGGGGGTTTTAATAAAAATATGGGGAAATAATTGGTACTAGTTATTTATAGAGAAAAACCAAAAAGGACATAAAAAAAATTCAGTCAAAGAATTTGGAAAACGAAAACCGACATTGCGGAAAAACATTTAATTTGATTACAATACGGAACAATAAAATTGCGGAAAGCTATTTTGACTGAGTTAATTAGTATTTTAATATAAACATCCAAACACTTCTAATAAATTAATCAGTATTTTACTATAAATATGCAAGGTTATTTTATTTAAAATAATAAAATATGTTTTATTAACACTACTATTTTCGATTTTTATACGTCCAAACATATTCTAAGTGTAACTGTGGAAGTCCAAAAGATGGAAGCAAAATAAAATTTTATAATAGGTGTTGAATGTAAATTTGATTATCATATTTAATTTAGGGATGGGCATCCCCTGCCCCTGGTTTGCATTGGGGAATTGTGAAGGAAATGTTCCTGGTTTGGAGAACAGAACAGGGGAAAGTTGTTATGATGCCATCAGGCATCAGCCATCATCATCATCCCATTTAGATTTTATTTATTTCTTTTATTGATATTGATGTGAGGAAGCTTGTGGTCCTCTCAAAATATGGTTCCCCTCCCCTCCCCTCCCCTCTCGGAAATTGAATTCAGATCAGATCGTACGCTTCTTCATTCTGTCAAGTGGGGCTCTTCTGCTTCGATCTGCTCTATTCCTGTGCTAGAGTCATCACCTCCAAATTTAGACCACAATATATTTAAATAAATTTACATTTACAATATGCTTCAATCCTCATTAATTAAGTTTCTTATTATAGGTGCCATCTCAACTAATTTTTACTATTCAATATATATATATATATATATATATATATATATATATATATATATATATATATTTAAAGTGAGGCTACGGTACTATGCATAGCACGGATTGGTCAATGCTACCGCTCAATATTTATGTTTTCAAAATCCTAACGGTCGATCCAAACCGTTCAACATGATTATAAAATGAATATGTACTTGCAAACCAAAATTTACATTTTTTTTAATTTTTTTACTATTTTTTTAGATAGGTAGAAAATCACTGTTTTTGGATGGTCCAGAATTTTTAGATCAAGTGATACCTATCTAAAAAAATAATAAAAAAATTTGAAAAAATGTAAATTTTGATTTGCAAGTACATATTCATTTTATAATCATGTTGAACGGTTCGGATCAACCGTTAGAATTTTGAAAACTCAAATATTGAACCGTAGCACGGACCAAACCGTGCTATGCATGGTACCGTAGCCTCACTCTCTCTCTCTCTCTCTCTCTCTCTCTATATATATATATATATAATTCGAGTTTGTGATTATTTTGCTAATCTAATTAAATTATAAATAGTAAAATTACCACTCTTTTAATTAGTACTTTTTCTGAATAATACAATGCAAATAATTAATATTTCTACTATTTTCGAATTGCATTAAAATTGAATTCTTCTAACATTATTCGGCTTAATATTTTTCTACATTATTCTTCATACTTCTGTCTCATCGTGTCTCATATTTTTTTATTTTATTTTTTAATATCTAAACCATCAATTCAAACCAATCCACGTGATTTTTATATTAAAATGTGCTTGAAGATCAAATTTTATATTTTTTGAAAAAAATTACTATTTTTATATTAAAATGTGCTTGAAGATCATTGTTTTTGGACCATCCTAAACAGTGATTTTGTACCTATCTACAAAATACTAACAATTTTCCAAGAAATATAAAATTTGATCTCCAAGCACATTTTAATATGGAGATCATACTGATCGGTTTGAATCGACAGTTTGGACTTTGAAAATATAAATAAAGAATACGAAACATAAAAGACATGAACATTTGAACCTTCCTGCTCCAAATAGTATTATCGTTGTACCTTATTTTTTCTGACAATCATAACGCGCTCATTATACACATAAGAGAAAGGAGCACTTGACAATATATTTTTTGACAATTTGATGATAAATTTTTAAAAAGATTCAAATAAATTTGTAAGGTACAAAGTAAATTTGTAAATATGTATTGGACATATATATTTAAGAGAATGAATTACTGAACATTTAGATTAAGTGCAATTTAAGAATTAATTGATGATGTATTATTAGACCGTTATTTTTAATTAATATGAGAAGAAATATATATATATATATATATATATATATATAT
>JAJGRW010000239.1:254807-271327 GCA_025461045.1 Carex parvula | reverse complement strand
TTATTTGTAATGCACACTATTGTTTTATATTCTGAAGGCTGTAATTAAACTATTCTATTTACTGCTTATTTAGCACTGTAACAACAAGTTGATGCCACTATATATTAAGATCTAAAAATAAAATAAAAATAGAGAGGTTGATATGTGCTTCCATATTATTGGTATTATATATGCATGCAATTAAAAGGTTCTTTTGAAATTTGAACCGGCGAGATCAGTATCAATTAACGGTCTAATTAATGTCATTAAATTAATAGCTCGTTGAATTGCATAACCCATTACGCTGTAGCCATTAAATAATATGACAGTAATATGAATGGGTATATTATAATATTTATTTTGTGTGTGTGTATATATATCAAGGTAGCTGCTAATGTAATAAACGAATTAGCGAATGTCACATGGTACATGGACCTCTTTATTGGAAATTTTTTATTGGTAGTAATTAATAGAAAAGAAGAGAGACAAATGGTAAAATTATATTAATATTTATATTGATAGTAAGATCGGTAGGAATTCTATCGATTTTAACTTTTTTTTTTAATTTGATGTATAGATGGAGAGAATTCTTATATTTGATTTTTAGTAAAATATGAAAAGTTTTTAAAAATAGATATAATATTTTGATATATCTAAATTTTAAGGTAATTTATCTATTTTGTAAAAAAATAATATATTTTACTAGAAAAATAAAAAGAAAAAAAGAAAAAACCTGGTTTTAGATCGGTAAGATTTTTACCGATCTAAACTTTTTTATTTTTAAGATCGGTAGAATTTCTACCGATCTTACTATCAATATAAATATTACTGTACTCTTACTGTTTGTCTATATTATTTTCTATTAATTACCACCAATAAAAAATTTCCCTCTTTATTAGTGCCTTGAATCATTGATTGACGAATATAATATAACACAACTAATTAATAAGTCAAGGTCATATGGAAAACCATTATCTTTCTTTTCAAAATTTGTTCAGCTGGGCTAGCTAGCTGTGGCACTAACGAACCTAAAATAAAGCAACCGATATATATAAATAGGGATGGGTTATTGTGCTTTGCAAAGTAAAACCTCTCTCTTTACTTCGGGCTATATTTTCAATTTTGAAAATTCAAACAACCGATCCGAACCGTTCAACATGTTCTAAATATTGAAATGTGCTTGGAGACTAAATTTTACATTTTTTGGAACTTTTTTTACTATTTATTAAGCCACTTTGAAAATCGCTGATCCGGTGGTCCAGAATATTTTGCTGTTTTTTTACTGTTCACAGTGGATCAGCGATTTCAAAGTAGCTTAATAAATAGTAAAAAAATTCCAAAAAATGTAAAATTTAGTTTCCAAGCACATTTCAATATTTAGAAAAAGTTGAACGGTTCGGATCGATTGTTTTGGATTTTCAAAATGAAAATATGGTGTGAAGTAAAACAACATTTTACTTCACAACTCACCATATATATATATATATATATAGAATTTGGCTAATATGCTACGCGTATATAAGGGCCCCTCCGTGCTACGGCTCACTTTTTGAGTTTTCAAAATCCTAACGGTCGATCCGAACGTTCAACATGATCTCCATATGAATATGTACTTGCAAACCAAATTTTATATTTTTTAGAATTTTTTTACTATTTATTAAGCCACTTTGAAAATCGCTGATCCAATGGTCCAGGAAAGTTTACTGTTGTGTACAAATTAGTGTTTTTTCAAAGTGGCTTAATAAATAGTTAAAAAATTCTAAAAAATGTAAAATTTTGTTTGCAAGTACATATTCATATGGAGATCGTGTTGAACGGTTCGGATCGACCGTTAGGATTTTGAAAACTCAAAAAGTAAGCTGAGCACGGAGGGCCCTTATATACGCGTAGCACCGTAGCACTGTCCTATATATATATATATATATATATATATATATAGTGGGAAAAACAGCACGCTGGAGCCGGCTCCGTCACGGAATGGCACAGTAACGGCACGGAACGGCACGGCACGCATGTCGGTTACGTGCCGTGACTCGCGTGTCCCGTGCCGTGACTACTCGCGTGGCGTGACCAATAGTTGGCAAAGAAGACACGGCACGGCACGGAAATTGTCTTGGTCACGGCACGGCACGGTAGACACGTCAGTCACGATTCGACATTAATTTATGTTAAATTCTAAATTCTGGACAAAAAAATATGTTTTTAGCATCAATATTTTCTTTCAACATTAATTTTTCATTTTAAATTTTAAAGAATCGTTTCATATTTTTTTTTAAAAACGTTAAATGCGATCAAACGTGATTAAGGTAACTGGTCACGATACATTTGGTTACGGCACTTTTGGTCACGGCACGTTTGGTCACGACACTTTTGGTCACGCCACGTTTGGTCATGACACGACTTAGTCATGGCACGACTTAGTCACGGCATGCGAGTCATGGCGTGACTCGCGTGCTGTGCATGACCATTCGCGTGCCGTGACCACTCCTCGTATTTTTGTCACGGCACGGCACGTGACCAAAGTCACGGCGTGTTAGTTACAGCACGGCACGGCACGGCACGGCACGTTTTTCCCACTCTATATATTATATATAGAGAGAGATAGGCTACGGTGCTTCGCGAAGTAAATGATCTTTTTTACTTCACGCCATATTTTTATTTTGAAAATCTAAACAACCGATCCGAACTGTTCAACATGTTCTAAATATTGAAATGTGCTTGGAGAATAAATTTTATATTTTTTGGAATTTTTTTACTATTTATTAAGCCACTTTGAAAATTGCTAATCCACTGTGAACAGTGAAAAACAGTAAAAAATTTTGGACCACCGGATCAGCGATTTTCAAAGTGGCTTAATAAATAGTAAACAAATTCCAAAAAAATGTAAAATTTAGTCTCCAAGCACATTTCAATATTTAGAACATGTTGAACGGTTCGGATCGGTTATTTAGATTTTCAAAATAAAAATATGGCGTGAAGTAAAAAAGACCATTTACTTCGCGAAGCACCGTAGCCCATCTCTCTATATTTAATAGAGTGATGCTACGGTGCTTTGGGAAATAAAGAGAATGTTTTACTTCCCGCTCATATCTCCATTTTCAAAGTTCAAATAGTCGATCCGAACTTTTCTCAACAATTACTTCATATTAATATGTGCTTGGAGACCAAATTTTACATTTTTTGGAAATTTTTTACTATTTTTTTAGAATTTTTGAAAATCAATGTTTTTTTAATTTTTTTATTATTTTTTATTTAATGAAAAGCTGTGATTCTCAAAAATTCTAAACAAATACTAAAATTTTTTCAAAAAATGTAAAATTTGGTTTCCAAGTACATATCAATAGAAAGATTATGTTGAGAAGTTCGGATAGACTATTTGAACTTTGAAAATGGAGATATGAGCGGAAAGTAAAACACCCTCTTTACTTCCCAAAGCACCGTAGCATCACTCTATATATATATATATATATATATATATAAAGAGGTTGGCTAATGTCATAACGTTATAACTTCGGCCGAAGTTATAACGAGTCGTTTTTGCAATTTCAAAATCCAAACAACCGATCCGAACCGTTCAACATGTTCTAAATATTGAAATGTGCTTGGAGACTAAATTTTACATTTTTTGGAATTTTTTTACTATTTATTAAGCCACTTTGAAAATACTGATCCGGTGGCCCAGAAAATTTTTACTGTTTTTTACTGTTCACAGTAGATCTGCGATTTTCAAAGTGGCTTAATATATAGAGTTGGGCTACGGTACTTCGCTAAGAAAAATGAGAGTTTTACTTCACGTCTATATCTTCAATTTGAAACTTCAAAACATCAATTGAACCGTTCAAGTTGATCTCCATATTAAATTGTGCTTGGAGACCAAATTTTACATTTTTTGGAAATTGTTTACTATTTTTTTAGAATTTTTGAAAATCACTGTTTTTCAAAAAATTCTAGACTATGAAAAACAACAATTTTCAAAAATTCTAAAGAAATAGTTAAAAATTTCCAAAAAATGTAAAATTTGGTCTCCAAGCACAATTTAATATGGAGATCAATTTGAACGGTTCGGATCGACATGTTAAACTTAGAAATCACAAAATATGAGTGTGAAGTAAAACACTGACTTTACTTCGTGAAGCACCGTAGTCCAGCTATATATATATATATATATATATATATATATAGTAGAACTAGGGTGCTCCTAAGCTCACCAAGCCCTTCCGTGAGCGCGACTCTAAAACCTATCAAATTGACTTCAAACGACATTTCCAAACCGTTAGATGTTCAATCTATATTAAAATGTGCTTGGAGACCAAATTTTACATTTTTTGGAATTTTTTTACTATTTATTAAGATGGTTTGAAAATCGCTGTTTTCCAATGGTGCAGAATTTTAATAAAAACAGCGATTTTCAAACCATCTTAATAAATAGTAAAAAAATTCCAAAAAATGTAAAATTTGGTCTCCAAGCACATTTTAATATAGATTGAACATCTAACGGTTTGGAAATGTCATTTGAAGTCAATTCAATAGGTTTTAGAGTCGCGCTCACGAAGGGCTTGGTGAGCTTAGGAGCACCCTAGTTCTACTCTATATATATATATATATATATATTTATTTATTTATTTATTTATTTATAAAAGCACTGGTACCAATTGCCTTGTAAACATTAATTTCTTCCAAACCGGTCCCGACCGGGATTGTACTGTCAAATGCTGATTCATCCTTGTTCTTATTAACATTTCTTTGATAGGAAAGAAGGACATTAAAGAATACGCTGAAATGGTGGGTGCCCCTAGGAATAAATGTCATATGATGAGACTTGAAGTATATAGATAGATATAAATATTGGGCCATGGTTTAAAATTTAAAATTAAGTTTACAGCTTACGCCAATATGGGTCTGTCGTTCATTTGTAAATTTTCATGTACCCATTTCTTTATATTTTGCATGCATGACCGGTGAAATTCTTGGTTTGCTATGCTCTCTGATTCATAGCACGCTAAGCTTTCCTATACTAAATGTGAATTAATATATAAATTTGCCACAAATAAAATCCATGGTACATCAATAAAGCTCTGCTAAAATAATGCAATTTCCAATTAAATTATGATATATTATTTTAGGTAATGTTTGCTCTTCCCATTTATCTTTCAGTTTACTGTGGCCTAGCTGGAGTATGGGACCCACAGTGAATAGCAGTAATGAAGATCTATCATATTTACCATATTACCTTACCAGGACAAATCCACAAATAGGTATTGGTCCAAAATTGTATGTTTCTTATAACACCAGAAGAATATTAACTTGGTATATATAGAACATGAGACCAAAGAAGATATATAGCTTTTAAGTTGGGTATCATAAATATTTTTGTTTTTAATACCCACAACTGTATTATTTACATTCATACTGCACATAGGGCTGGTAAAAAAGTTCGTAGTTTGTGATTCGATTGAGTTCGATTCGAACAAAAATTTGCAATTAACTCACTCGATTGAAATTCATTCTAAAACGAATCAAACCATCTCAGTTCAAAATTGGTTCAAACTCGAACTCGAACTCGAACTGGATCTGACTCGGTTCGAAATTGGTCTGGCTCGGTCTGAAATCTCCAACTCTTTCTATTCTTCTCTGATTCGCCTCAATTCGAAGTATTAACGAACCAAATCGAACTTGAACTCTTCTTTTCAATTTGAAACTCTGCTTCAATTTCAAACATCCAATTGCTCGCTGGATCTACAAATTAAATTCCATTATCGTTAGAGCAGGAGAACAATATTCAGTTGAACACACAAAAGACAACATAATACATGTCATCGAAGACCCAAAACATTTATATGCCATATACTGTCAAATTCGTCTTCTCATCTTGTGACATGATCACAGTTTGTCGAACCAACCATTCTAGTTTCGAATCAGTCCTTATCCGATTTGTAACGGTTAACGACCCAAATTGCATGTGATATATAGTTGTCGCGACATGTTTTGGAGAAATCGATGTTCGAAATATAATTTGATCAATTTTTTTTTTATAAAGAGGCATAATGTCCTTCCATTACATAAAAGAATGAGAACAATACAATGTTTGAAAATAATAAAAAGAATGACATACTACCCAGAAAAACTCAAGCCTTCATTGGTCTCAGTGACACACCCGACTTCCTTAATCAGGTACTGGACTCCAATAGAGCAGTACCAAGATGTCAGTCGCTATTAAAACTCATCATAGACCGAAGGCAAACTCAAGTACAATCATTCCTAAAACCCAAATAATTTGATCAATTAATAATTTAAAATAAAAGTTAGTAATTTTTTTGAAATACTAAGAACTGAACTGATGAAAATATGACTTCAGATTTGAGACGACGGTATTACTTTTAAGTACATTTATGATTTTTTGTAAAAAAAAAAAAGAATTAATTTTCTTTACAAATAATGAATAATTAATGTCAATTTTAATATGATCAAAATAATAGAACTAAACTCAAAACATGAAAAATCTGTTATTTTGAATTATTTTTTAAATTATAGAAGTTCAAAGTCTGATTCTTCGAATTTTGAAATATTTTAAAATTTCGTTTCAGAGGTTATTTCAAGGAGTTTATGTTTTCAAATACAAATACAAATTATCATTTTCTACTGTCTTTATCTTTTTATATTATAGAAAGATAGATGTCAAGCTTTTAAATTTCATTGATAACATATACCAAAAGTGTCATTTTATAGAAAAATAAAATTGTGGGAGAAAGAAAAAAAACAAAATAAAACTATAAAAAGGGGCAATGTTAAAAGAGAGATGAGTTATTGATTCTCAAGTTAAAAAGGGGCAATGTTATACATATTTGAGATCTGCAATCTTCTTTTAATGAGATTGTCTATTATTAGTATTCTATTTTTTTAGTAGAATCTTAAGTTCACCATACTGGGAAGGTCAAACAATTGCATCTCATCTAAGGATCAAACATTTACACTCTGAGGAAGAAAAAATAATTACTCACTTTAATTCTAAGGACCGTTTTATGCCAAAACCGATTCATAAAACATAAATCTTAAGTGCCGAACATAATACCTGATTACATTGATGTTTTTATAGAATAACTCGATCCTTTAAGAGATCGCCAACCGTCTCCGTAAGCGCAAGACTAGATTCTAATGACAGAAAAGCCCTTCTTGTCATTTTGTCGTATGGTCGTATGAATAGATCTTCCAAAACAGAAAGACTTGGCTTCTTGAGAGATCATCTCCAATTCCTTAATGCATCCCTCATCTCTATTCTTTGATGGTGGAAGAAAAAGAGAAGGCACACAGATCTGTATTTTCTATAGAAAATAACTTCTTTCAGAATATGTGTTTTTCGCTATATCTTGTGTCATGGGGACCAATCCTTATATATATGCTAACTCTAAATCTGGCACACCATATTTTTCGAATTCGTCATTTAAAGTCAATCTAATAAATTTTAGAGTTGAGTTCATAAAAGAACACTCTAGTTCTATATTTTTTTTCATGATCAACATGAACACTAATATTCTCTGTGGTGAGTCTCTATCTCCTCGAGCAGAGAGGAGAATAAGGGGGGGAGGGAGCCGAGCGGAGCGGAGCTGAGAATGCGGTATCGTTGAAGCTCGGAGAGTAGAGTCTCTACTCCCATCTCGATCAGAGCGCGACGGTGAGCAGATCTGTCCCGTCGAAATGCAACAGCTATCGAACGGAAGCGGATCCGGTGGTGGAGCGAGATGGAATGAGATAATAGAGTGTTCAAAAGTATAGTTGAGTAAGATTACTTAATTAGAGTAGTTTAGATTATTTCATGAAAATAAATAAATTTATATCTAGAAATTAAGATTATTTGACTCGTTATAATACGTTTTTTTATCAATAAATGAAATTCTTAGTAAGTATTTAAAGTCACTAGTTTAAAAAAAAAAAAGACATACTCTATGCATGTGATGCCTTGATCTCCCATATTTTGTGATATTATCTTGGATTGAAGGTCCCTCTAGCATGGCCTAGTAGAAGGATTTAACTATAAATAAATACTCCCTTTGTCTTAAACATACACAAACTATACCATAATCCCCCCCTCCCCCCTCAATTACATACGACTTCACATTGAATTTGGATCCTCGATCTCAGGTACATATGACAGCATCACGTTAGGTCTGAGGTTTTCTATTTGACAGGTACACATAAGAAGCCGACCTGAACACCTTCAACAGTCTCTGTTAATATCTGACTCAAGTCAAATGTACAACATTAATTATATTCAGTACTAATCACACCTAACCTAACAAACTATTCGCACATAAATTGGGAATTCAGATCCAGTGAAGTAACTCAATTTTTGGATTTTGGATCAGGACCGTCGAATTCGAATCGGCGACAATCCATTCTGAAGTAAAGCGCACACATCCCGAGTGATGTATTCGAATCCCGAAACAATCCCGAGCGATAAAAAGATTATTGTCCTAGGAATTTAAACATACAATAACACAATGAACCCTCACATTTCTTATAAAAAAAAAGTAATAATAACACATTCAACGAAATATATCGAAATTAACAAAAAGACGAAATAGCAAAAATAAATTCACATGAAGCGACACTCAACCATAGTCATCGAATCAACGTACGCTCTAATACTATTTTGTTATCTCTTTATGCGACATGAACAAAAATAACATATTGTGCATGCATCTATTAACGTTCCGTCAGCCTACGATTGCCAATTTAAATAACAAAAATAAAATTAAAGTCAGCTATAAAGGTTAGTATGCCGCTATTTGACAGTACATGCACTTACTTCTTATTCTGAGTCGTACCGTCGAAAAATTTTCATGCACGAATCTCGATGTAGAAATTTTTATGCTCAAATCTCAATGGAGTTGTTCGGCAACACCTCTTAATATGCACTAAGATTTTCTTTTTTTTGATAAAAGACATCCAAGATGTCCATTTCATTTCCACGAAACAAGAGTTAATTTACAAGAAGGAGATCGAAGTCTCAGTTAATGCAATCTATCTAGCTTGCCCACCAAACAAAACACGTACGCACGACGTTTGATCATCCACCAAAATACCGTAATAGTAAAAGCATAAATCTTAAAACTTGGTAAAGATAACATCCCTATAAAGGGATCTACACAAGAGTCAAATCTGCGCTTCATGAGTGACTATTCAGCAGCCCCCTGCAGAGGCAGCCTATCCCCTGCTGGTGTTTCTGCTGCCGTGAATAACACCACCTGGTTGTCTGTTGGGTCCCACACCCGAAGTGGTATGGCATTGAGATCCTTAGGCAACCATGCATCCGCCGCCTCCTTAAATTTCTTCTCCATGGACCCTGCACAGTATTCAACAACAGAAATGATTAATAGAATAATGTTGCGAGCAGATTTTCGTGTACCATTTTGGAAGCAAACTTCATTTCGGTGTTTCCAAACCGTCCAACAAACAGCACTTAATACAATTAAAAATCTTTTTTGGTTTACTAATGATAGAGTATTAGAGAAAAGAAAGACACCTTTACAGGACTTCCAATTCGGGAGGTAAAGACTACTATTACCAAGCCAAAACCATATTTGTTGTGCTTGAGAACATTTAAGAAACAAATGAGTAGAAGTTTCTTTTTTTCGACAAAAGTGGCATTTTACTCGTCCTAGCCAGCCTCGCTTTCTTAAGTTTTGTTTTGTTAAAATACGGTTATGAAGAACCAACCACATGAATATTCTAATTTTCGGGGGAATTGGCAAGTCCCAAAGTATGGCATAATTATTTTCTTTAATTCCCCTAAACTTTAATAATTGATACATGGATTGAACCGTAAACTGCCCTAAGGTATTCCATCGCCAAGCTATTTTGTCTAGACCATGTGTAAAGCTATATGTGCTAATAATGTAAAGTATCTCTTGCCATTCATGAGCTAAAACACCACTAAGGCGTCTGCGAAATTTAATATCTAAGCCTTGGGAAAGAGCGACGGCTGATATGGTAATATGCTGATTGGAGCAAATCCTATACAGTTGCGGGTATCTAGTGGATAAGGAACAAGTACCATACCAAATTGTGTGCCAAAATTCTAATTGCGAATTAATGCTAGGAGTATATTCAACACTAAGTTTGCCTATGTTATCTAAGTGCATAATACTAGTCCAAAAAGCAGAATACGGGAGAGGGGTATCTATGTAATATTTACTTGTAATCACAGTTTTCCACAAAGCTGAATAGTGGGGATTATGAAATTTCCACCACCATTTTAAGAGTAATGCTAAGTTCATTTCTTGGAGGTTTAGAACTCCTAATCCACCATTACATTTAGCCATACAAGCAAGAGACCAATTAACTAAAGTATATTTTTTCCTAGAGGTAGTACCCTGCCAAAGAAATCTATTACGAATGGAATTCAGTTGTCTAAGTACTGATTTGGGAGCTCTATATAGTGAAAGAGTGTATAAAGGAATGGTGGAAAGTACAGAATTGATTAAAGTAAGCCTGCCACCTAAGGACAATAGTTGTCCCTTCCAATTAGGTAACCGTTTTCCTATTTTATCAATTAAGAACTGCCAGTCTAAAATATTTAGTTTACTATCTTTTAGAGGTAATCCTAAGTATTGAAAAGGGAATGAGCCTAGGTTGCACTGAAATGTATTAGCATATGTATCACCAACAGTATTAATTGGGTATAGTTCAGTTTTGGTTAGATTCATTTTGATGCCCGAAAGAGCTTCAAAACTGATCAAACCCCACCACGCTGATGCCACATTTGCATGAGTAGCTTTGAGAAATAAGATTGTGTCATCATCATAATGACAATTCGTAATGGCTCTATTGTTTAAACATGGTGGTCCTAAACCTACAATTCTATTTGCTTGTCGACCTTTATGGAAAATTTTACAAAGGGTGTCAGCAGCTAAAATAAAGAGAAAAGGGGACAAGGGGTCACCTTGTCGAACCCCTCTCCTACAGTAAAAGTATGAGGTCAACTCTCCATTAAAATTGAGGCAAGATTGAGAGCTATATAACCAGTCCTTTATCCATCTACCCCATTTATGTCCAAACCCTCTACTACTAAGTATCTCTAAGATATAATCCCAATGGATCTTATCGTAAGCCTTTTCGAAGTCTATTTTAATCACTACTCCAGCTTCTTGAGTGCATTTACTATGGTGAATTAATTCTTGGCTAAGAATAACATTATCTAGAATATATCGGTTTTTAAGGAAGGCTGATTGGCTAGGGTCAATAATTTGAGACATTATAGATTCTAATCTATTGGTCAGAATTTTGGATAGAATCTTAAAGCTACAATTCACAAGACTAATTGGGCGAAATTTGTTAATACTATGGGCATCCTTTTCCTTGGGTATAAGACAAATGATTGACTTATTGATTTTATGTAAATCTAGTGTATGATTGTAAAAATGACAGCCTAACTGCATGAGATCAGATTTGACCAAGTCCCAAAAATGTTGGTAAAACAAAAAGGAAAACCCATCAGGTCCGGGTGCGCCTTGAGCTGAAGAAGCAAAAATAGCCTCTTTAATTTCTAGCTCTAATATAGGTTGTTCTATCCTAAGTCTATCATCCACTACAACCTTATCACAGTCATCCCAAAATTCAGGTTTTAAATGTGCAAACTTAGTACCAGATTTGCCAAGTAATTTTTTGTAAAAGTCAACAGCATGCTGTTTCATCTCACCTAAATTTGTATTTGGAATCCCATCAATATCTAATGAATTAATGCGATTTTTCTTACTCCTATGTGATGCAGTCAAGTGAAAGAACTTAGTGTTATGGTCCCCGGCCTCTAGCCATTGTTGTTTGGATCTATTTTTCCAATACAATTCTTCTTCAAGATAAAGATCATCTAATAAAGTTTGTGTGTGAGCCCAATGAATATACTCCTCATCAGTAAAGGCAGTAGTTTCATGGAGCTGTTCTAATCTATGTAATTCCTGAATTAAATGTTTTTTGGCCCTCTTTTTAGCTCCATAAAAGTTTCTAGCCCACCCCTTAATTTTCCTTCTCATAAATTTCAGTTTATTGTTCCAACTTTTAGCGATATTACGATCATTCAATTGATATGCCGTCCACCATTTGATTATCAATTCAGAAAATTCTGCATGTTTAATCCATTATGGGTCGAATTTAAATTGACAGCTAGGAGTGGAGGGGGCTATATTGGTACAAAACAGAAGGGGGCAATGAATATGCACTAAGATTAAGTCTTAAGGAACCTATGTTCGGTTGTCTTAATCCGTTGAGTGATAGCTAAGGAAGCTAAAGGAAGAGTTAGAGGTGCCTTAAGATCCGATCAAAATGAGAAAATAAAATGATTTTAATTCATACTAAGAAACCGGTGTTCAGTAGAATTAAGCAGCTAAGAAAATTAAAAGAGGCTCCTTTAATCTTAAAGAGGCTTAAGAAAGTTTTGTCGAACAGCACCAATGAAAATCAACGATTAAAATCAGAATAACATGCTCCTGTTATACCTTTGTGTAAAATTGGGAATGATAATTTTATTATTCATCTCACGATTTACAATGCTCTGGTACATGTTATATACCACAAATTATCAAAGAAGGAAAGCTAATTGAAATAACACGAAAGAAGGAAATAATCAGAACATTCCAGCTAATATGTGCACACCATATATCCTGCATGATTCTCTTGATTCTCCAAATCTTAATACTTTGGAGTAACAGCAGATTTATTTCCTTTTTAACAACCTTTCTATTTACCGAGTTGTTCAAATTTTGAATGGGAATATAGTCATTTTGACTTTTAATAAAAAGTTCATAATAGATTAATTGAAAAAAAAATGCTTAGTTATAATGGGACAATAAGATACTTTTAGAAGTTTTGATGGGAAAAATTAAAAAATTGGAAGTTTTCATGGGTGCATCATCTATTAGTCCTTTTGCTTTGATGAATAGGACATTATTATGTTTCGATAGATTTGTAGAGTGGAAAAATTGTGTCATGGAAAAATCGTGTCGTGCCGTGAATAACATATTGTGATTTTAGTTTTATGTCGTGTCGTGTTATGATTAAGTTAATTTTTTACAAGTTGTGCGTGATCAAAGTATCGAAGAGTGTTTACAGCACGCTACATGATTCACGTCGTGATAAAACATACCGTAACCGATAACGTTTGATCACATTTGACTATTTTTTTTAATTTAAATTTGTTTATTGAAAAATTCATAAAAGTTTCAAAAAAAATATAGCACGATTCTTTGAAATATTAAATTGAAGAATTAATGTTAGAAAAAAAAACATGATGTGTTTCATATTGTGTCGTACCGTGACCAAAGTGATTTCCGTGTCATGTCGTGCCGTGTCATTTTTGCCAACAATTAGTCACGGTACATGAATGATAACGGCACAGGACACACGAGTTACGGCACGTAACCGATACACGTGTTGTATCATAACTGTGTCATTCTATCCTGTAACGAAGCCGATTCTACTATGCCATTTTCCTATTCTATAGAAAGATTAGTAATTTTTAAATTTTAAATGGAAACACTAGTTATTGACAGCTGCTTTTTTTCCTTATAAATTTGAGTAACTTGACCTCGACTTTTTCAGGTATTGCAATTTATTCTATAATTAGATGATAAATTTTGTAGTTTCATATCATCTAAAAAGTAATTGGGGAAGAGGGAGGTGTCTGTGTGGGATTCGGATCCTCTCCGGTACCAGATAAGGGAATCTTTAGAATTAGTAGATCCGGACCGTTCTTTTAGCTTTGCACTAAGCTTAAAGGGGACTTCTTGTAGTTAAAAAGGTACCAGATTGAGTTAGACTCAGCTGAAAGTTAATCCGAGCTGTAAAGTTGTGAGCCCCACTGTCTAATACATAAAAACCCGGATCTCATAAATTATTTGTTATTTTTATCGTGCTTCGTTATTTCAGTAAAAATTTGTATGTGCACTTCACTCGTAGATATTTCAAAATTAAATGTTTAATTACACAAGGCGTGTTACAGTGCTTTGAAAAGAAGTAAAGTTTTTGTTTTACTTTTCATTCATATTTTACGATTTTAAGATTCAAACAATCTATCTGACGATTTGAATTGTTGAACATAATTTTCATATAAAATTTGATCTCCAAAAATTGTTCAACATTTTTTGGAGTTTTTGTTGCTATTCTTTTAGAATTGTTGAAAATATATTAATGTATTTTATGGTTCAAATATTTTGAAAAATAATGATTTTCAAAATTTCTAAAAAAAAAATAGTAAGAATCTTAAAAAAAAATGTAAATGGTCTCCAAGCATATTTGAATATGAAAATCATGTTAAACCATTTAATTTGAACTTTGAAAATAAAAAATATAAATAAGAATAAACATGGGTTTTACTTTCCAAAGCATTGTACCCCACCTCCAATTATATTTGATAAAATTAATCCTAATATTTGTAATAAAAGACTATGCTAGTTCTGATCAATGTCTCACATTAAACTAATTAAATATCAACCTGTTAATAAATATACATTGCAGTGGAGTTTGATAACTTTCGGTGGTGGCGTGGAATTAATAGGTTATTTTCTGTTGACCATAAAAAAATATATTTCGTTTGCATTGATAGGGTTTAACAACCGCGATTCAAATTAATGGCCCAAGCCCAAAACAAATGAAACCAAGTAGATAAAAACAAACACTAAGTAGAAAAGGAGCTACTGGCGTCATTTATTAATTCAAACAAATGAAACCAACGCACCACAGCTCTCCATTAATTACACCTTTACAATGATTTTCTGAATCTCATTTATTGCTTTTTTTCTTTGTTTATATCTTTGAAGATTGAACTATGGATGAAAACAGAGCGGATAATATTCGATCCGTATTCGATTCATATTCAAAATTTAGATATGGATATCCGTAGGATGAAAATGGAGCGGATAATATCCGATCTCTATTCGGAAATTAAATATAGATATTTTGGCGTGGGTGCAGAATGAATGAATTAGAGCATGCAGTAGAGTAATAATTACCTGAATTTGATGGCAGATGGGGGATAGGGTTCTGACAGTCCAAAATTAAAATCATGCAGCAGCACATAGCGCACCAATAAGATGTCAACACGTCAGGTACTCAATTGCAAGTAATTATGTCATCAGTCCTTTAATCAAGCTAATCAATGTTTTAAGTAGGCAGGCACTGATTTCAAAGGGAGCATAGGGAGAGGTGCGTGCAGTCGGTCATGGTCATGGGTATCTCCCTCTCTCTCTCTCTTCTGTCTAAATCTCTACAATGATTCAATTTGTAATATTATATTGGATATAAAACCAAATAACCAGTATGTCTATAACCCAACATAATAGTTATAGATCTTCATGACTTATGGATAACATATAAACATTGTGCATACGGATCATATTTTCTCTGTATCTGTATTTTAAATTCTTCGGATAGTTGTTTGCTTTAAAATTATATATATTTAGAGAAGAATTTTTTATTCAAAATATGATTATGTTGATTATTAATTTAATTTTTTATTCAAAATTATATCTATATTTTATAATGACATAACAAGTTTAATATTAAAAAATATTTGTCCATTATAATGATTGAATATTCGAATTATATTCATATTTTATGTTCTTTTATTTCTTAATGCAAAAAAATAAATTTGTTGAATAATATGTAAATTTTATTATGCAATATTTAAATTAGATATTCAAATTTTATCTATATCCATATCCATATTTGTTTAATATCTAATTTGTATTCGTATTCGTATTTGTATTAAAAAAATAAAAACGGATACAAATATGATTCTACCACTATCCGATTTAATTCTATCATAATTAAAAGATTCTAAATAAAAAGTAAATTGAGTATGGAGAGAAAAATTATCTCCATGTAATCAATAATCTAATTATTGTTTTCAAAATAGCGACTCTTTCATTTTTACATATAATGATTATTTAAGTGTCATAATCATGAATCATCTAGTGTGTGTACAACTATAAAAAAATATGTCATTCGCGAAGATAAAAATACTTTATGTCGATGGTATTTTCACAGATACTCATGTTGATAATACCGATACGCTAAAAAATAATACTATTTTCGAAAATATTCACCTCACCTCGCTGAGCAAGAGGACGCTACAGTGAGGACAAAATTTTAAAGTGCAAGTCCGAGCGAAATATGACCGTTGGTGCGAATGTTGGCGGTAGTAGTTAGCAAATATTAAAGATTGTTAGCCCATAATGGTTTCCGTCTATTACGTTCATAGATTGTGATCTCCATCTCAGGCCTTCATAATTAATATCGATCCTTGAGTTCTATATAAAATAACTTGTTAATTGAATTAGTCTCCAATTTAATGTACTGGCAAGTCAAAATATATAGTCATGTATTTAGTTTACTTTATTGATTAGTTAATTAATTAGTGCTTTTTCTGTAGGTTATTGTGATTTTCTTTTTTTTAACTTAAAGGCTGGTTGCTAGCTTTTTTTTTTTTTACATGGGGTACGTACGTAAGCGACAACTAGTTGAAAGTTGTTATTTTTTCCTTGATAAACCCA
>JAJGRW010000239.1:197307-249807 GCA_025461045.1 Carex parvula | reverse complement strand
CAGGAACATTTCCTTCACAATTCCCCAATGCAAACCAGGGGCAGGGGATGCCCATCCCTAAATTAAATATGATAATCAAATTTACATTGAACACCTATTATAAAATTTTATTTTGCTTTGACTTCCACAGTTACACTTAGAATATGTTTGGACGTATAAAAATCGAAAATAGTAGTGTTAATAAAACATATTTTATTATTTTAAATAAAATAACCTTGCATATTTATAGTAAAATACTGATTAATTTATTAGAAGTGTTTGGATGTTTATATTAAAATACTAATTAACTCAGTCAAAATAGCTTTCCGTAATTTTATTGTTCCGTATTGTAATCAAATTAAATGTTTTTCCGCAATGTCAGTTTTCGTTTTCGAAATTCTTTGCTGAATTTTTTTTTAATGTCCTTTTTTTGTTTTTCTCTATAAATAACTAGTACCAATTATTTCTCTAACATGTACATAATATTGAAGTACCAAAATAATATGTATATTTAATTTGCCGTTGTGTTCGAAATTTAATAAAATTTGAAATATGAAACCTTCGTTTTTTTTTTTCTGAAAGGAATATTTTGTGTTTGTCTTGTACATGTGTGAACAAAACAAGAAAAGAAAAGTATTATGCTATTGTTACAGGGTGCGATATGCAAAACTTAATTATTATCTTATACTAGTGAGGAGACCGAAATTTTTATTGTTACCATAAGAAAAAAATCAAATTAAATCGTTACCACTCTGGTTCGGCCCGTATCAATTCTACCACCCTCGCTAACCCAGTTCGCGCACCAAACTGGCTGGTGCGCGGACTGGGTTGGCGCACAAACTTGGTGTGCCAACTGGGTTAGCGGAGCTCTCTTTTGGGGCTGAATGGATTTGGGTTTAAGGTTTAGGTTTAGAGTTTAGGGTTTAGAGCTGACTGGATTTAGGGTTTATTTTTATTTTTGCAACGGGTGTCTGAAAATCCTGTTTTATTTTTAACGATGTTCATTCATCAGACGCAAGGTAGCAGGCAGGTAAATAACGTAAAAACTAATGTGTTAAATTGACGGCGGAAGAACTAAACAACAGAAAAACAAAACAACATAAGAACTAATATCAAAATAATATCGAAATAACATCCAAATAACAATAACTAATACCGAAATAATATCCAAAAACATAAACTACAACAAGTAACTCTATCCTATCTGCTCGAGGGTGTCCACGGCTTCTTCTCTCTCCTAAGTCTCTTACCCCGCCCCTCCTCCTGACGCTCTCTCTCCTCCAGCGATGTGTACTGTCGTGATGGCTGTGGTGGGGTCTCCTCATGTATCTCCCCAAAAAGTGTCTCCTCGTGTGGTCCCTCATCTGCACCAGGTCCGAAAATAAACTCGCGTGTATCTGCAGGGTACACGAGTCCATATGAGACATCCTGCTGGACAGCTGCTGCACTGGACTGTGAGAGTGACGTCTCCTGTGGGAGTGGCGTCTCCTGTGTGGGAAACGGAGGAGAGTCTACATCCTGCGTGTAAGCCCCGTATTAAGAGCCCAAGTGAAACGTAAAATCTGCGGATGGGTCTGGCTCGTCGTATTGATCTCCGCGGGGTATATCTCCCTGAGACAAATAGATAATTAGGTTTCACAATGAAGATGATTATAAAAATAATTACAAAAATATACGTACCGCTACAAGCCCAGCAGCCTCAAATGCGGCCTCAGCAGTCGCTGCCTCGTGTAGGTCTGAGAAATCCAGCTCTGGCGTGCTCATAGGCTCCGCATAATCGTCATCGTCCATGTCTTTCAAATCTTCATAGCGGGGAAGATCTGAAAGCCTGAGAACCCTCTCGAGCTGATCCTGGTACCCGGTGACGACGACAGGCGGTGCAGCCATACACAATCACTTCTTACCGAATGCCTTCCAGCCTCTTGTGACGGCGTATCTTGCGCTCCTAAGCACCTGCTTGATGTTCATGAGTACCTGCGAATTAAAATAAATAAAATTAGTTCGAATTGCAAATGAATTTTCATAATTTTCTTAAACCAAAAAAATTAAAGACTTACAATCTGTGCAGCCGGGCCAGCGCAGGGAATGAAGCCATACTCGTCACTAACCGTGTCGCATCGTACGTGGAGCGGCTTCGTGTTCATCT
Source organism: Carex parvula (assembly GCA_025461045.1). NCBI lineage: Eukaryota > Viridiplantae > Streptophyta > Magnoliopsida > Poales > Cyperaceae > Carex > Carex parvula. The sequence goes on along the minus strand of JAJGRW010000239.1, from coordinate 247,682 downwards.
CCGTGATCTGACCATGCAAGTACACCGTGAAGGCACAGTACTCCTGATACCAAGTGCGATAGGTCTGATCGTATGTATCGAAAGCATACGACTGGAGCTCGTCAGGGGTCCTGTCGCCCATCGCCTCAAGCCGAGTCACATAATCGGCGTGCACGGTCCGCCAATTCTTGCCGCTGGTAGTGGCCAGATCTTTGTGAAGCTCGTACCACTTGTCCTTGGAGATGGGATCCGGGACGGGAAAGGGCTGACGCATACCGAACTGACGCATTACCCGTCCAGGATAGTAATGCTCGACCATCTGGTAGAACACAAGTGGTACCTGCAAGTACATAAAAATAAATAATCCTACGTACGTAATAAATAAAAGTGATGCAAAATGGGAATACAATAATAATGCAAGGGTTACCTGAGCAAACCAGAACTGACGCTGCTGGAGGCATATATGAGGCAGGTCATGAAGGAAGGAGTGAGGGACAGCATCATCGTCATCAACCTCGACACGCTAGTCGTACGGCCGCCAGCAGACGTGCCTGTCAGGAGTCATCTGCTCGAACTGACTCCGGAAGAAATCAACACCCATAGGTCTGCCGTGCGGGGTCTGGATGTACGTCTTCCTCGAGCACCACTTCTGCGCGTATGCCGGGCATGTAATCCCGTCGGGCTGCCCCCAAGCTGGAGCCCAACCTCTCACTCGTGGCTGTGGACGGCCGAACGGGAACCTCGTCCACGACCAATGCATCAGGAGACCAGCTGGACCGTAGAAATTGTGCTTGTTTGTCTATTTAGGTACAAGTGACAGTTAAAATTCTGGTTTTTTTTGTGTAACCATTTAATTATTCAGATTTAATTTCAAAATAATTTATACCTGACATGCGGTGCACAAACCCCGATATAGACATGCCAATACCGCTGCACCCCAGTTCATCTGTTTCGGCTGGGCCAAGTCCCTCAGCCACTCAAGCAAACATCCAGGGACAGTGGCCCCCGATGAATCTGGGAACATCCAGCAAGCAAACATCTCCATGATGTAAGCCCGGGTCCACCGATCTACCGTCTCAGCATCAGCATCTGCGTCCAGGGCTCCACTGTAAATTCGAACCAATTTAGTGAAAATTGCAAAAAATAGACATCAAATAATTAATTTTATAAAATAAATGTTACCTGAACCGCTCCCGCAACTGTGATAAACTGATGTCATTCTTCGAGTAGACGTACCCCTTCTTGGTCGCCCTCCGCTTCATCAACCCGTCTCTCAGCAGGTCGGTGACGAGCTGCGTGAAGTCTCCGTACTCCACACCCGTCACCGCCTCTCCGGTAATGGGCAGACCCCAGAGACAACTCACGTCCTGGAGAGACACCGTAATCTCTCCGACGGGCAAGTGGAATGTGTGGGTCTCCGGCCGCCACCTCTCGACCAATGCAGATATAAGAGCGACATCTGCATTTAAGTCACTGAGCTGGGACACATGCTACAGACCCAGCCTCTGCAACGCGAGTGCAAATCGAGGGTTGTAGAGGATATTCATCTGGTTGTTCCTCGTCGACGTCAGAGTATGAGTCTGCATTTAATTTCAAAATAAACACAAATACAATTTATTATTTTATTCAAATGAAAATGTATATTATTTGCAAGTGGTATAGAGATGTAAACTTACATATGAGTTTCTAATCTTGTTCTCCTTGTAAGGGAACCAGCAAACGGGACTGATATACTCTGTCGTCAAATGCAGAAAGACGGTCCGGGCTAACACTACATCCAACTCCACATCGTCATGAGGCCCACTGGTGTGCTTGGTGCCGCTGGATGACGCCATACTATAATTTGGTGCATTTCTAGTCAAATTTGGTCTTAAGTACCTCAAATAGGGTACTTTAATAATTTACTAAAATAATTTGGCATAAAATACAACATAATATAGCTAAAAACAATTATACTCTATTTGGACACCATTCTAATTATTTAATACAATTCTACTTTGTCTGGACACAATTCTAAATATGTAATACAATTCTACTCTATTTGGACACCATTCTAAATATTTAATACAATTCTACTCTGTTTGAACACCATTCTAATTATTTAATACAATTCTACTCTGTTTGGACACCATTCTAAATATTTAATATAATTTTACTCTGTTTGGACACCATTCTAAATATTTAATACAATTCTACTCTATTTGGACATCATTCTAATTATTTAATACAATTATACTCTATTTGGACAACATTCTAATTATTTAATACAATTTTACTCTGTTTGAATTTATTTTGAACATTATTCTAATTATTTATTACAATTCTACTCTATTTGGACACCATTCTAATTATTTATTACGATTCTACTCTATTTGGACACCATTCTAATTATTTATTACAATTCTACTCTATTTGAACCTATTTTGGACACCATTCTAATTATTTGGACCTATCTACTCTACAAATAAATAAATAAATAAGTAAAAAAAAAAACTCACTTTTTTACTATGCTGCGTGCGCGGAGTGCGGAGCAAAATGAGCTCTCCGCACCCTTATACGGTAAAAAAAGGCCTCCGCGAACCCAGTTGGCGCACCAAGCTTGTGCGCCAACCCAGTCCGCGCACGAGCTAATTTGGTGCGCGAACTGGGTTAGCGGGGGTGGTAGTATTAAATAAAGGATCAGCGGGGTGGTAACGATTTAATTCCGATTTTTTGCCGTGGTAACAATAAAAATTTCGGGTGAGGAGAAATAGAGTACTAGAGTAGGTGATCCTCCTCAAAGTGATGCAATAAACCGATCCGTTTTTTCCGCTGGGACCCTCTTAATTAAGCTTAGACCGACTGTTTAAAATCACCTCCCTTTGCTCCCTTCAATTCCCTCTTCTTCTTCCCTTCCCTCTGTCCATCTGCTTCAACTGCCCTTCTCTCTCCAGGTTTCAAAGCATTGATATTTGGTGCCACAATCACAACTACTACATATTTGAAAACCCACATCTCTTTCTCTAGCTCTCTAGCTCTCTTTGAGATAATGGGGAAGGAGAGGCAGAGGCCGTGGAGCCGGTCTATATCGACAAGAGATAGAGATATCACTGCCTCCGGTTGCATGGGTGGCATGCTCCATTACTTTGACTTTCACCATCTTCTCTTCAATGGATGCCATGCCAGTGGTCGCATGGCTTCCAACTCAGTTAGTCATTCAGACTTGACAAAACCGGAAACTAGTACCAAAGGTAGATACATTCTTCTCTTCTTTGCACATACCCGTATATGTAAATTTCCTTTCTCTGAGATAAAAAAAGTTCCATGCGGTTAGGTCTTGAGGCACCCAGAAATAGCCTGGAGGGAGGAGAAGATCTAGGCCAAGCAAAGGCATCATCTTCGTCGTTGGTTGAAGACGGGTACTTGGAGATACCAGTAAGTCATTTTCATGTAACTTAATATGAGTTTTCTGGCTTCCTTGTGAGGTCATTAATTTAATTGTACTCAAAATTTCAGTCATCTTAAAGTGAAGTAATAAGTATATATGTTTCATTTGAAAATTTGAATTTATTCGATTTAACAGAATCTTTTATTATATTTCAGCACAGTAAATGTCATGTTACTGTAGTCTCCGTGCAGTGTTCTTATTGCCTTAATTTCTTTTTTGTAAATCAGGTGGGAGTGCAATTAGCTCCGGCTTTTGACATATTACCTAGCAAGATAATGAAGCACAGGAGACAACTCTCCGTTTTAGAAGATGATATTGAAGAAGGGCGCATCTCGCAAACACCTGAGACACCGCGCACTCCTAGTCTTGTTGCTCGGTTGATGGGCATTGATGGGCTGCCTGATCCAGCTCCATCTCCACCAGCAACTGCCCGACAAAAGCAACTCACTGAATTCACAAAAAATCAACTGAAGAAGAGAGAACCGAGAAGTAGCAAACTACAGGAGCGTAAGAAAGAGCCAAGGCAACCATTAAGAAGTATAAATTCCAATGCAAGATTTAGTGATGTGGGCACTCGGTCGTTGCCCGACACTCCTCGCGCTTCTTCTGATCGGTCATGGGATGTTGATGCAAGGCTCTCTCTTCAAATACATCGAGAAAATCCAAACTCCATTTCAAATTCATGTCATTCAAATGCACCGGTTGGTGAATACTCATTACCACCATCACCAACACATTACAGTACAATGAAGCCCCGGAGAAAGTACCAAGACGAGAATAGGAGCCCGAGGAGTAGAGAGTATGCGAAAGAGATTGTGAAGCAGATGAAGGAGAGTATCACTAATAGACGAGAAAATGGTTGTGAAGATGGCAATTCCAAGCCAAAAAGATCAATTGCACGAGGGGTTCAGAAAAACGATCGGGGCAGCCTACTCAAACCGGCACCGGCTAAGGCTAATGTTTTACCGCCAACGCAACCGGTTTCTGAACCTCCGAGTGAAATAACTGAACTTCCAATCAAGGCTAAATTGCTGGATCACATCCCCAATTTGCAAGCATTGGCGAAGCCAGTACGGGTGAAACCATCGCGATCCCCACCTCCTCCACCAGTACCAGCAGGAGGAACTGGCAAGTGCAACAAAGGAACGAATGAGCGCTTCACGGCAAGGTTTAAAAAGCCGAGTCCACCAGCATCTGGTTCCCTGGCTACTGGAACTAGAGATAAGAATTGTTCCACTGTAATAGAGAAGAGTGAGCTGACGCCTAAACTCATCAGGTCCCCACAGGTAGTTAATGCATGTTTAGCATCTTTTAATCAGTAATTGTTATTGTTTTATTTCTTTTTGTTATAGTAATGGACCAGTTTACATTAATGCATTGTCTAAGCCTAGATTTCTCAATTATTTTTAAATTTTAAATTTTCAGCTAAAGAAAGATGAGACCACATCTTCGCTACAACCAAGGATTCCAAAGTCATGCCGTACACTGCCAGATCAAGACCTGGAATACAAATACATACGATCCATACTATACAGAGGCGGCTTCATGGGTCCCAGCCGTGTTGCAAAACGATACTCGCCATCGCTACCAATAGACCCGATCGTGTTCCACCAGCTTGAGGTGGAGCTCCCTGTGGACGACTCGAAATACCACAGCAGCACCATGCGGTACCGATGGAACAGGAAGCTCCTCTTCCACCTCGTAGAAGAGCTATTAAGCGATCTGCTAAATTGCACCGGCAGGAGCATTCGTCCCGGATATCATGACGAGTATACCGCCAGTAAAAATAGCTACAATCTAGGCAGCGGCGTACAACTGCTGGGGAGACTATGGAGGCAGATAGAGATGATACCGTCGGCCAACTGCCAGTACCTAGGCGACATCGATGCACTGGTGGCGATCGACATGCCGGTGAACAACATACGTGAGCTGACACATCACCCGGCAGTTGTGGACCAGGCGAGTGACTTGGCAGCTGAGGTGGAGCGGGAGATACTGGATGAGCTGATTGGAGAAACCGCCGCATCTCTTTCTCTCTCATCACTTTTGTTTTGTCTCTAGCATGCAGCTAAGGCTAACACTGGTACCAAGGATGACGTGTGATGACGTAAGGGTATCTCAACGGAAACGGCGGGCGCTCAAATTCATGGTCCAAGGATGGGTCTGGTCATCTGGTGGCCTTTTTGAATTGTCTCTTCTCTCTCTTTCGTTATTAAATGCGATCTCTCTCTCTTTCTCTCTCATCAAATCTCAACCACGTGGCCGGCAACTGGATCCATATCCTCGACGGTACCGTAAAAGATTCCCTTTTACAATTAGCTATTTACGGTTTGAGATTAACTCTCAGCCAGTTTGGATTCGGGCTGACTGAGGGGGCAGTATTATTGGGCTTTGAGATTCGTGCCAAGTTAAAAAGAACGGTCCAGATCAAGTAATTGTAAAAGATTCCTATTACGGTACCGTCGGTGATATGAATTCCCGGCAACTAGTTCTGATTGTTTTATGTAAATATTTTATTTTTATCGTTTGCGTTGTCCCCTATAAATTCTATAATCGAATATGATAATTCAAACTCGATTTAACTATATAGATTTGGTCTGTCTTAAGATTATCCATGCTAATTAAGTTGGATAATGTTCTTTTTTCCGTGTCCATCTTGGGGTTGGTACTGGACTGGTAGCAGTAAATTTGAACTTTTCTTTCGACTGGCGCATGGCACCAAGCCACCAACATCATGTGATGCTATTAATTAATTTTGGAACGAATAATTTCTTAAATGAAATAGCAACTTTCATCCAGACCCTGATTTGACAGTAGCATGGCTAGATCTTATAGCAGTAAATTTGGCTAAATTAAGACGATAAATTTTCACTATTCATTTGAAACCAAGTACAATATTTCAAAAAGGGAAATATAGTATAACTTGGAGGGGCATGACGGCAAAATAGGAGTTGGTGCCTACTAGCTACTGCCTAGCTTATTATTATATTTTCTTTCAAATCTCCTTGTTCAAGACAAAGTAGGGTTTGTTATTTACAAGTGTCAACAGATCTAGTTAAATTTTGTAAATTGTCCATTTGTGATGGGCCATGACGCGTCTGTAGTTTTGTTTGGAGCTGGGATCGATCTGTGAGCTTGTAGTAGCTTTTGTCGGGGAACTAATTTCCTCTTTACTTTCTCTCGTGAAATGTAAATATTCTGTTTCTTTTCTTGTACTATTTATGGGTGGGTATCATGTACTTTTCAGTTATCTAGCTACTTGATTCATTCATTTTTCTCTCATTTTGAAAAACTACTGTTCCATTTATAACTTGTCTTTTTTGGTTACACAGGAATGATAATTGGGATCTACGCTTAATAATTGCATTTAAAAAAAAATATATATATATATATATATAGTTGGATCTCTATCGGCCTTCATACTTGAATAATATATTTAACTGGAGGTTTGTTAGTAGTAAAACATAAACACATTCATTAATTTCACCATCAACTTCTCTGTCCTTGCTTTATATAAGAGCACTGTATGAAAATGCGCAACTGGTCGGCTTGTAGTTGGCGAACTTATTTTTATCTCTTCTCCTCTGATTTTATGTTTATGGGCCTTTCTGTTATCCGGCCTAAGTCCATGGGCCATATTGTCTTTAAATCCATGGGCCTTTTTGGATGCAGAAAGTAAAAGGAACAAGATGCCCATGGGCTATACTGTCTTTAAAATACTACAAATGGGTCTTATAAGATCATGAAACTTCAAATATTTAACTTTGTATATGATATTTTGCTAACAGGCCCCCAATTTGATTCCAAATATTGCTTTGCATGGCCCATGCAAATTCTTGATTCATTTTGCCTCTGTTGTCATCTAATTAAAGTCATATGCACCCCAATTTTTTTATCGTTTGTAGTACAACTGATACTTTTTGAAATGGGAAGCCAATAGTCCAATTAAGCACCGGTAAAGACGAGAGAAGGTTCGTTGGCACGTGTGAGAGTAACACTAGGTTTGGTAGTCACGTGCATTACCCTACTGGTCTCTAACCACGCGCGGCAACAAACCTCAGACCTCAGAACTACCAAAAAATAATCATGGATACCAACTTAATTGGCAAACAATTAATCAATATATTTTCAAATATTGTGAATTGTTATGTTGCACTAGTCTGCTGTCTGCTCATGAATATTCTGCTATCTACAATATAAAACACCTTGTAACAAATTGAAGATTGATTCAGATAGAAACACCACATAATTTATTTAATTTTCATTGTGTAAGATTTTTTACAATGTTTGAACCTAATACAGTTTAAAGCAAAACTTTATTTTAAACATGGTTGTTAATAGGTCAGGAGAACGGAGTAGGTCCGATGTCCATCGGACCTACTTTTAGGTTCAATGACATGATGACCGTCCGATCTAATTTAAGATATGTGCACGGAAATTGAAACAGATTCGCACGAATTTTAAAGTGTTCCGCACGAATTTTAAAGCAAATAGACGGTGATTAAACCATCGAACCAGAGTAGGTCCGATGCCCATCGGACCTACTCTCAAGTCATAGGTCAGATACAGATCTTTGACCAATTTACTTTAACATTATTTTTACATAGGTTAGATTCTACCCAACTCGATTTTGGTTGAAAGATTCTGTTGATGGGTCAAATTCGACCCGTTTAAGTATTGTGCACATGTTAACTAATAAAAATATTGTTATTTTAAGTATTTAATTAGAACCTTTGACAGTTTTGCAGGACTTTCCAAGTTTGAGTCATACTCAAGTAATTTTGCTTCACATACTCTAGAATATGTAGCTCAAGGCGTATTTATATTCTAAAAGTTTTTAAAATGTTCAATTGCAAGAAGGAATTATATATATATATAGTCTCCTACATTCAGTTAATTTGAGGGACGGGTTCACACTAATAATTTTAAGCAAGAATTTGGAAAAATTTAATTGCAATGAAATATCCAATGTTAGTATTTTTAATCGATTATTATTTAATTAATTAGCTACCATTTAACCTGTCTATATGTACATAGTGATAATATTTCTGCTAAATAAAATTTTATTTGATCAAGATTACTTTCTATGCTATGGTTGAGAGAGTTTTAATATGCTTAATTTAATGAGTTAGTTTAATTAATGTGTTCGTTATATATATATTTTATATTGACAATTGGATGCATCTATTCTTTACTCATTCAATATACAGTTATTATTTAATTAAAAGTGCTTAATAAATGATCTTCCTGAACCAAAAATAAATATATTATTTACGTTTAGATTTTAAAATTTAAAAGAAAATAAATATGGACCCCGGCCGAATCCTTTAATTACTTGAGAAATTCAATTTCGGATCTTATTTAGGATTTGATCCGAACCCAATACAGTCGAAAGTTGGTTGAGAATTACATATATACCACGTACGTACATCCTCAAGTTGTAGTAATAGTACATATATATATATATATATATATTAGCTAGCAACAAAACATGCAAATTAAACGCACTGGAGCTGTTTGGTGAAGAGAGTTCGATACGATCACATGCAACCTTGGTCCTGAATCAAAACTTACTTACCCCATTCTATAATAACCACCTCCCTATATATCTTCTCCACATTACCAAGTTCTTGATACAAAGAAAGTGAAAACACAGATCGAACGAAAATATATATATAATAGGAAATTAAGCAATGTCAACAAAGGTGTCCGTTGCACAACGGGTTGAAATCCTAGCGCAAAGCAGCAACGAGTCAATACCGACCGAGTATGTCAGACCGGTTGAAGAACGCCAAGACCTCGGCGATGCTCTAGAGGAGGTCAAGAAACAGGCTGCAGGTGGGGTCCCACAGATACCAGTGGTTGATATAAAAGGGTTCGACTCAGACAACCATGAGACGAAAATGGCATGTGTAGAGTCTGTCAAAAAGGCAGCCAAGGAGTGGGGCGTGATGCACATTGCCAATCACGGTGTACCTGAGGATCTGCTGGAGAAGGTGCGGGAGGTCGGCAAAAAGTTTTTTGATCTGCCAATGGAGCAGAAGGAGCAGTATGCGAATGACCAGGCAACAGGAAAGATTCAGGGTTACGGGAGCAAGCTAGCAAACAATGCGAGCGGGCGGCTCGAGTGGGAGGGCTACTTCTTCCACCTCATGTACCCGTTCGATAAGATTGATTTGTCCACATGGCCCAAGGATCCTAAAGATTATATGTAACTCTATCTAGCTATTCACTCTCTGTTTAATTTCAGTTGAACTTGAAAAAACTTATTGATAATTAATGCTGGAAAACAATTAACGTAAGTGCATGCAGAGAGGTGACAAAGCAATTTGCGGAGAAATTGAGGAGGGTTGCGAGCAAGATGTTATCTATCCTCTCCATTGGTCTTAAACTGGAAGCAGGCAAGCTGGAGCAAGAACTTGGAGGCCAAGAAGACCTCCTGATGCAAGTAAAGATAAACTACTACCCAAAGTGCCCCCAGCCAGATTTAGCCCTTGGTGTAGAAGCCCACACTGATATTAGTTCCTTGACTTTTATCCTCCACAATGGCGTTCCTGGACTTCAGGTACCTAAATCCACATGCAGTTTATATATATATATATGCCATATATTCCTTTCATAAACTGAGTTCTGACTCGATCATCTATGAATATATATATAGGTCTTTAAAGAAAACCGATGGATCACAGCCCCTTGCATCCCTGACACGTTGATCGTCCACATTGGGGACACCTTGGAGATCATGAGCAATGGCAAGTATAAGAGCATCCTACACCGTGGCCTCGTCAACAAGGAAAAGGTGCGCATCTCCTGGGCCGTCTTTTGTGAACCGCCAAAGGAAAAGGTTGTGCTCAGGCCACTTGACGAAATACTGACACACGAAACACCCGCAAAATTCACGCCACGCACCTTCGCAGAGCACATTCAGCAAAAGCTATTCAAGAAAAATCAGGCTGCAGCGGCAGCAGCAGCAGCAGCAGAGACAAACGGCCACAAGCCTAATTCCGCAAATTAATTAGATATTTCAAGTAATTAATAAGAATTAAGCGGACCTGGGATAATCGATATATATATATATATAATTGAGTTTTGAGTTGAATTTATATATGTAGCATTGATGCTTATTTTGTTTACCCCTGTCCTTTCGCACTTTTGGGGATATATATATAATATATTGTGACAATTAATTTAGTGGCTGTTGGATGCTGTACCGATGGACCTGCTAGACCTTAATAAATTGAGTTGGCTGAAAGGACATTAATATTCTGGTTCTAATAACTAACTACCATGTAACCTGTCTGTCCAATGCATATATAAGACTTAATTCACTATAGTATATATAGTTCCTTCCGATTCTCATAATTAAATGAGTGTTTTACTCTCATCACAGTACTGCTAATGAGCCGAGTTTGAACCGAGCTAAAGGCTCAAACTCAGTAAACTAAGTCGGGTTTTTTTCTTCAAAACCGAGCTGAGTCCGAGTTGGACCTGGTTAGTTATATATCGAGATGGGCTGAGTTTTGAGCTGAGCTAGGCTCATTAGCAGGTCTAAACCAAAGTGATTAAGTAATTTAAGAAAAAAAAAGATTTTCACGAATGTATTCTAAAGTCTCAATTTTTCGTGAAAAGTTATACAAACGACGGGGGCTGAAGTAGGGTGCAAACAGATCGGATATTATTCGTCTCAATTTGGATTTGTATTCGAAAATTAGATACAGATATCTAATATCTGAATATTTGTGCGGACGCGAATACGGATATAGTTTTAAATTTTAATTATTCGTATTCGAATAGTAGATTATACCGCATAGTTTAATATATATTATGAAAATGTTTATATTAATCATCATTACAATTAGGAGGAGGGTTCCAATACCTCATGTCTTTTATACTTCATCATGCCTCTTGTTTTATATCTTCGTTTTTAAAGTTCAAACTGTCGATCCGAACTGCTTAATATGATATCCATACTAAAATATCTTGGATCGAGATGAAATTTTATAATTTTTGAAATTTTTTTTACTATTTTTTAAGATAGATACAAAATTAATTTGTTTCTGAACTTAAAATCAGTCGTATTTCAGAAACTTATTTTTATCAAATGTTCAGTTAAGCCTAACCGCTTAATGTAATCTACAATGTAAAACTTAAAAATAAATAAATAAGTAGGAGTTAAAAAAAATGTTATCCATCGGAAGGAACACTAGCACTTCGAAAGAAGAGAGGGTTTTCATATTATATTTTTCTCAGTGAACTTTCTCTAAAATTAAAAAAAAATCAATCTTGGTTCATAATTTCTTATTTGCACTTAATTTTATCTTCAACACTTAAAAAAAAATCTCATATAAAAAATTAATTTTTAGTCTAGTGATAAAATATATATGACATCTTTCATGCGAGAGTCGTAGGTTATAGAAATAAAAAGGTTGAATATTTATTTTTTATATAAAAAAAGTCATATAGTTTTTCAATTTGTTTGATTAACTAAAATCTTAATTTTATTCGTATGGTGCTTCTCCAAGTACTTCGTCTCTAAACTAATGAACATAAATTTGTTTTATTCTTCTCCGCTGAATTTAGGGGCGGATCTACACTAAATTCAGAGGGTGCTAAGTCATCCCATGATTTTCAAATTTTTAATCACGTATGTTAAAATTTAATTGATTTTTTATGTTGTTGAATTTTATATATAGTTCAGCCTCTCCCATAAAATGCTAAATGTGTACTTGTAGTTTCAGTCCTCTCTAACTACCAATTAATAATTATACATTTTAGGTTTCAGCCCCCTCTAACTAAATTTTCTAGTTTCACTTTGGGATGAATCCAAAACTTTCTACTATTATAACCAATTAAGAATTATTGCAATAAAATATAAAGGGTGCCTCAAATATATTAAGAGTAACAGACTGAAGAGAGAGAGTATTGATGGAATCATCGCATGAAAAGTATCCTTTACTCTCAACTGCTTTGAGATCCGGGCTAGCACAGGGGCAGTATTATTGGGCTTTGAGATTCGTGTCAAGTTAAAAAGAACGTTCCAGATCCACTAATTCTATGGTACCGGGTAGGATATGAATTCGTCTTGTTCCACCAACTTAATTAGGATCCGTTTGATATCAATTATGTTATCTTTGTTTCTATTTAATTCGAATTTATTTCTTTTCTTCCAAATTAATTTCAAAATCGCTACTAATCTGTCTGAAATCTGTACTACAAAAAAAATAGGATTCATACATTTCACCTATGTGATATTAATCATATTATCAAAACCCACATTCTTCTCCCAATCCAATTCTTTCTTCTCGTTTATTATGATTGAATGACTCAACTTTTTTTCATAATCATTGTTCATTGAAAAGAGAACATGTTATTCGATTGGTAGAATTTTTCATGATATTAATCACGTTATTTTTTATTTTACAAAATTTAGAGTTTTGAAAAATTATTTATTTATGCCCTTATTTGACTTAATTGTAAGAATTTCCCATATGTAAAATTTTAATTTATTTTGAATATATTTTTTGGAGTTCGAGAAACAATTCTATTTTTTTTAATGCTTGTTAGTTAACAATCATAAATTCTTCAGGTGATAGTATCACTTAGAGTGGGAAAAATGGCACGGCGGAGCTGGTTCCGTCACGGAACGGCACAGTTACGGTACGGAACGGCATGGCATGTGCGTCAGTTACGTGACGTGACTCGCGTGTCCCGTGCTGTGACCATTCGCGTGTCGTGTTCATCTTTTGAAACTTTGGCACGGCACGGCACGTGAAAGATTTAGTCACGGCACGGCACGGCACGTAGTCACGCTAGTTACGTGTAATTAGGACCATTAAATATTATTTTAATGGTGAATCTTGAATAAACTAACTTAAATTATGATTAAATGGTCACGCGAGTCACGTATGGTAACGACACGTTTAGGCACGGCGTGACTCACGTGGCGTGACCACTCGCGTGCCGTGACCACTCCTTGACATTTTGGTCACAACACGGCACGGCACGTGAAAAATTAACTTCGGCACGGCACGGCACGAGACCAAAATCACGGCGTGTTAGTCACAGCATGGTACGACACGGCATGTTTTTTCCACTCTAGTATCACTTTTTTTTTTTGGAAAAATAAGATAGCAACTCGTAGTGCATAACTGCATATGGAATAGGCATTCTCCATGAACAACATCCATGAAATAAATCTAAGAAAAATCCATGAGTGATTTAGTTTTTTTACTATAACTATTCCTTTTTTTTTTAGAATAACTATTCCTTATTTATTCTCAAAAATTTAATTATGTTGTACAAATTATAATTTATATATGGATATCATTTTCGTTGCTTTACAACGAGATTGGGTTTTGCATTTGTCGATGTCTAATTTCACTTGTAGAAACTGACATAAAACTTTTGGAAACAAAATAATAAAAAAAAATCCATCTTCGTTTTCAAAAGCAAAAGGAAACAGAATCATCGAAATTTATGCCAGATGCACCCTGACTAGTTTTTCTTTTGTTCTTTTCTTTTCTCTTTTTCTGATTCCCCTAACATGGGGTAGTTTTTATTTATTTATTATTGAAACATGGGGTTAGGGATGTCAATGGAACCTTTTTATCCGTGTACCCGATCCGTATCGTATCCAATAAGACAGGTACGAATAAGATTTTTTTTTTCGTAATTATCGGGTACGGACACGAGTAAAGATTTTTTTTTCGTTATCTAAACGGATAAGGCTATGAGTAAAGCCTATTTTGTATCTATTACCTAATCGGGTAATTAAAAGAAATTATATTTAGTATATATATTAATAAGCATTGAAAAGATGATTTTATTTGGTTTACTTGCACTTAGCATGATTAACATTTTTTTCAATAAAGTACTATAGATGTGTGAAATGAATGTATATGTTTCAATGTTTTATTTAATAAATAATAAAAATAATTATTATATTAGTATTATCCGTTATTTACTCACTATCATTCCGTTATCCGACAATCATAATGAATAATAATAGAGTATGAATAAGAACAATTTATAATAAATATGAGTATGAAAATATTTCGCCCGACTCTTATCATACCCATTGACACCCCTACATGAAATAGTTGGGCACAAGTAGCAAATTAACCATACTATTTTAGGGATCCGACTCCGCTGCTTTTCTGAGAGAAAAGCAGGGCCCTCATTTTCCGATCCGAACCATTCAAAAATTTGTATTCACGTATCTCAATAAAATAACTTTTTCATACACAAATCTCAACAAATTTGAATGGTTCGGATCGGAAAAGGAAGATCCTGCTTTTCTCTCAAAAAAGCAGCGGAGTCGGATCCCTATTTTAGTAGTATAATATAATATAATATAATAATGCAACGGGACCACTGCAGAACCAACCATGCATGGAAGAAATTAATTAAGGTGCCTTATTGCGTCCAGTTGCCTAATCCCCCCATTTCATCCAATTAAACCTGGAACTTTTAAACAATTTGAACAAAAACATTAAGATATCTCCAATAATTTTCTAAACTTTTTTTTTTTTTTTTAAAACTTGAGAGAGACTCTCAAGGATATAATTAAAGAAATAAAGTTTGTACAACCCGAAGGTCTCACCTCATTACAGCACAGTGTTTTTTTTTTTTTATGTGCCAAACGGTGCACATAAAGCTGGCTGCCCAAGTCTTGCCTTTCATGCCTCTTCTTTCGTTTGACAGTATCCCAGGATCTTGTCCAGGTTTCTTGAATTGAGTTTGCTTGGTAAGGATTGGTTCTTTCAATAATAACGATACTCTGCTATAGAGTAGGTGTATGGTTGTTTCTCTCTGGCACGATGAGCAGAGAACACATCTCATATTTAATAAAATTTCCTCTCCTATTTAATACCACTTTTGATAAAATTTCCCTGAAAAGCATTAATATCCAACATTAAATAAGAAGCATTAATGGAGGAATTAACGAAGGGAGACTGAAATTTTTATTAATATCCAACATTAAATAAAAATAATAGAATACCCACAATTTCTTGGAAATTTAAAAAATGCCCAGATAGCTGAGATTCTCGGCGGTCCATTTTTTTCTGGACTGTTAGAATTCTTGACGGTTGAGAAAAGAAGTGGACTGTCGAGAATCTCAGCGGTCCGAGTGTCTATAAAAGAAGGATTTATTACAATTCATTCCAAAAATTTCTCTCTCCTCTATTTCTCTCTTGCTCCAGCTAAGCTCTTGCACTTTTTCATGCAAGTCCTTCTATGTTTTTATTGTTTTTAGTCCAAAATGGTTATAATTTGTTAGAAAAGTATTAAAGTTAGTGTAAATTAGTGTAAATTAGTATAATGTAGGATTTATTAGTTAAAATTAGTGTTAATTAGTTTAATTTAGTTTAAAGTAATATAATTAGTACATCTTATTATTAATTAGTATAATTGATTTTAATACGAAATTAGTATAATTTAGTGTAATTTAGTATAATGTAGTTTAATTTAGATTAAATTAAAATAATTAGTATAACTTATTAATAATTTAGTATACATTAGTATAAATTTGTATAATATAGCGTAATTAGTATAATGTAGTTTAATTTAGGCCGAGGTCGAGGCCACTACACCTGCACAGGATTCCTGGTGGCTAACCGACAGACAAAACAGGGTAGTGCCAGCTGACCGATTTTACCTCTTTGGTGGTCGTCGTCACTGAGCATAGTTTATTATGATACTGTTGTAGTTTTAGTTAAATTGTTTTGAAGTATTTATATTTGATATACTATGTTTGGTATTTTTATGTTTGTATGTCTCTTTGGTAAAACAAAACATAAATCACATTGATTAAAACTTAAACATATAAACAAAACATAACTCATATTGGCCTCTATGTTTTATTTGTATGCCAATTAAAAAAATATCGCCACACATTTAAACAACTATTCAATTTTAACATTTAAACATAACTCACTCAATACATTAAATAACAACTACACAATTTCAACAAATTCACCTCAAATTTAAAAAAAATATCGCCACACATTTAAACAACAACTATTAAAATTTGACCCCATAAGCACTTCAATCGAAGTGCTTCCGGAAACAATTTAGCCAGACTATATATATATATATATATTATCCAGATCGCCGAGAAACACGGTAGTCCATTTCTTTTTTCAACTGCCAAGAATTCTAGCAGTCCAAAAATGAAGTGGCGGCGGTCTGAACATTTTTAAAAATTTCACGAAGTCATAAATATTTTTATTAATTTTTATTTAGGGATCGACTAACAGTCCCCCCATTCTGTCCCCTAAACGTCCCCCTGATTAACTGTGTGTAAAGTACGATGGAGACCACTAACTACATTAACTAATTGGAGGACCACTTATGATTGAAAAAATTTACAACTGGCACGCGTATGTATGGATACTTATGCGTGCAAGTATTACCATATAATATATTATGTATTCATACCTAAGACATCAAGTATTAAAAAAAAAAACTGGACATCAACTTTTTTTTTCCTCTAATTACACACTCATCTTTTACACGTTTTTAGAAGTGGGTTTTTTTTCTCCGTTTAATCTCGTCAATATTCTGACGATCTGTGAGGAATTTTGTTAATATAAAACTACGGACATCTTCTACATAATTTTCTCTTTCAAATGAGATCCATGATGAAGTACTTTCGAGTTCTTCGTCGTTCAAGTATTCATACCTCAGTGTGCACGTATTCATCTCTAATATGTCAAGTATTATTCTCTAAAATGCCGAGTATTCATACTTACTCAGTAAAGTGTGAATATTTATATTGTTAAGTATTTATGAGAAACCCACAGACGTGTCTTGTGCATTAACTATCTAGGGGACCACTACCGACCTGGGGGACAGCAAACGTCGCTTGAAAGTGACCACGATAGGAACCACACGCAGAAAATGTCGAGTATTCATACTTACTCAGTAAAATGTGAATATTTATGTCTAAAATGAGATCCATGATGAAGTATTTACTTAGTAAAGTGTGAATATTTATCTTTCAAATGAGATCCATGATAAAGTATTTATCTCTAAAATTTCAAGTATTCATCTCTAAAATGTCAAGTATGCATCTCTAAAATGCAAGTATTAATACAAAGATACTAAGTATTTCTAAAAAAAGCTGGACATCAACTTTCTTTAATCTCTCTCATCACATACCCATCTTTTACACATTTTTAGAGTTGTTTTTTTTCTCCGTTTAATCTCGCCAATATTTCTGATGATCTATGAGGAATTTTGCGAATCTTAAACCATGAACATCGTCTATGTAATTTTTTCTTTCAAATGAGATCTATGATTAAGTATTTTATCTCTAAAGTATCAAGTATTTATCTCTACAATGTCAAGTATTATACTTATTTATCGCTAAAATGTCAAGTATTTATTTCTAAAATGTCAAATATTCATACTTACACAGTATTGAATGTATTGATAGCTAGGTACTGAGGAAAGTATTGTAAAGTACTGAAGAAAGTATTCATACTTATAACTGAAGTATGATTTTTTTACAAATGACTCGGATTGTATTAATATGTAACATAAAAAGTATTGATACTTGCATTTTTTTTTACTGATGTTTAATTGCAAAGAAATGTTGTTATTCAAGAAATCATTTCTTCCTAGCATAATTATTTCACATTACATCAATATTGCACATGTTCAAACATTCATGCATATATTTATAAACAAGAATATATATATATATATATATATATATATATATATATAGAGCGGCTAACGTCAAAACGTTTGTTCCTGAGCTCAGGAACATATAAGTTTTAAACCGTCCGATCTATTTTAGATTCGTGCCTGATCAGATCTGCTGGGTCGCTGATTTCGTTGATTTCGCTAATTTGAATTGAGCGGAACGGAATGTTACGCGAACCGGAGAACCCTCGCTCATTTCTCTCCCTTTCTCCCGCGTAACCCAATTTCTCCCCAAACCCAGCCAAGCAGGGCTCCGCTCCTCTCCTCTCTGGGCAAAGGCTTGATACTCGTTATCAAGGGAAATAACAACCAAGCAGGGTTTGGCTGGGTTCCACTCCTCTCCTCTATGGGTTTGTAATTAGCTATTGGTAAGAAAAAAGTTGTATTTTGAATTTCTGTGTTTTGTTGTGTCAGGCCTACGCACAAAATTGTTATCTATGCAAAAGAAGCATAAATCTAAAAGCAAATGTGCTTATCCATACAAAAGGTAGGGCATTTATTAAAAACTAGAACAAGTAGAAGAAAAATTGGTTGGCAATTTGATTCGGCCAGAAGTATTTCGCTCAAAAATATGTGCTTTCGCTGTTTCTGCTGATGCAACCACCAAAATCTTACATAGCTCTTTAACATCCTCAGTTTGAATTATGTCTGCTAGAAGAGGCCTGCATGAGAAATTATCATATTATATAAGGAGATTTAGAACAATAACTAAAAGGTATATCTTGCAATTAACACTTGAAACAAGTGCTTATATGTTAAAGTATCCTATCTCTATACACTTTGTAATTTACAAAATCAGAACAAAAATATGTTTTATACCTGTATGTTACTTTAATAGGTATCATAGCAGCAAAATTTAATTGGCTTAGAGGTCCAGAAGGGGGAACAGGCATCCCATTTCGTTGCTGATTTCCCTCATCATAATTACAATGAAAAGTAGTTAGAATAACAAAAATCAAGAACCAGTAGAATAACATAATTACAATGAACAGGCATCCCATTGTGTGCAGTTGTTGATATATGCTCATTTTTGTTGTTGTTGATATGTGCTGTTTTTGATAGATGCTGTTTGATATACCAATGGTACCAAATGTATTTACCACTGGATATTACTGTTTTTTATATATGCTGTTTCATAGTCACTAAAAGGCAATAAAAAAATAACATGGACCTTCCTGCATATATATGATTTTCATGTATAGTTTCTATGATTTTCATGTATTAAAGCTCTAGCATAATACCGCTGGATCATATATATGCTGTTTTTTATATATGTTGTTTCAAAGTCACTAAAAGGCAATTAAAAAAAATAACATGGACATTCATGCATAATTCCACAAGTAAAAGACTGACAAGGCAGTAGAGAAATGTTTTCTTAAAGTTCATAGTAGAGTTTCTATGATTTTCATGTATTAAGGCTCTACTATGCTTGCTGGTGCCAAAAAAGACAAGCAAAAACATGCTTGCTGGTACAAGAAAAAACCTAAAAACAGTAAAAATGAATTAAAATTGCAAAAATAGCGATAACTTAGATTCTAGCCATGCCACCACAGAGGCAGATAAAACACACTCTCTTGAGCATTTTTATATAAAAATTTTCATTTTTGCTTAGTAAAATATAGCATAATGGATTTTAAAAGTTCATCTTTTCAAAAACTTAAAAATTGTCAAAAATAGTCATACTGTCATGTCCCAGTCAAAAATTGTGATACTATACTAAAACACAAAACTAATTTAAAAAGAAACATACTGTTACAGTCTTACAATTAATAAATAAAGTGAAAGTAAACTAATTCAAAAATATGAGAATATACTAATCTAAAGAAGACTATCATGCGACAGTAAAAAAAAGTGTGCTTATAAAGACCCCAGAAACACTGCTACATGCTTGAATCATACCCTTTTCCACTAACCATAGCACAACACAGTATAGTGCTATGCATTAAGATAAGTAAAAAACATAGTGCAAATTAGAGAACTCAAACATTGGGCAAATTAGATAAGCAATAGTCACTTAACTCAAATACATCAAAACCAACATCACTTAGTTAAAGTCATTACATAAAAAAAACTAACATCATCTAGCTAAAGTCATTACAATTACATGTCATTCCATCACATACTATTTTAAAAAAAAACAAATAATTACAAAACCAATTACAAATAATCCTACTATTTTCTTCTTCCTATTGTGTCTCACATACTATTTCAAGTTAGAGCAACTTTCTCCTAGACTAGTACTTCAATTCTTTCTTCTTCCTATTGTGCCTCACATCCATCTTTGCAATTTTCGTCTCAATAGAGTATGCCGATGAAGAGTGTTTAGGGGCCCTCATGACCCTCGTCCACCACGCAATACATCCTTTGCTTTCCCTATTGTTTAGGGGCCCTCCTTGCACAACATTGCTTGATACTGGTAATAATATGGTTAAGCCACACTCTCTGAAATCGATGCAAAAATAGATCATAGCAATAAACTGAAAATAAAAAATTAAAATAATATTTAGACTTACATGTTGACCAGTACTCATCATCAATTATCTTTGAAATTCTTAGCAGACTATTCACAACTCTCATCCCATCTCATCTTAAACTGTTTTTTGTATTCCTAACTAAATTAGATTTAAGTTAGTGTGTTTACCATAAGCCATGACCATTTCCCCTTCAATTTAAGCTCTCTAGTATGCGGTACTCCTTTTATAATGTATATATAAAGAGTTTATCTTGATACTAAATGCCGTACCAGTAGCAGTTCTTAAAACTTTTGTAAATTCAAATAGTCGTACCTGTACCAAAGGAGCCAAACATCTTGCATAAAGCATTTTTGAGTTCTTTGTAGCCTCTATACATCTTTAAATAGGTACCAAGCAAAATCAGCATCTGACACGGGGCCATATCAAAAAGGGGAGAAAAAAGTTAATTTCAAAAAAATAGTAACATTCAAGCATGTACTGGTACCTGTCTTTGTCAAGAAGGGGAGAAAAAAGTTAATTTCAAAATAGTAACATTTCAAAAAAATCTAACAAGAACTGTTACTCAAAATCACAGAAACCCCAGATGCAGAGAAGCAGAAGCAAAATCGTAAAATTGCCAATTTCACGAGACCCTGAACGATTAATTTATCATTAATTAATCTGATTGATTTGATATGACTCTGACTTAGAAAGAGAGAACAAGAGAAAGGAGAGAGTTTACCAATTTCACAAACGAACTCGTGACGTTGTCGCTAGCTAACCCTAGTTTCAGCTGAGAGGAGAGGACCGAGAGAAGAGACAGCAGCAGTTGTCGCTGGAGTGATTGCCGCTGAGAGAGAGCGGCTGTTATCGCTGGAGAAGTTGGCCGAGGTTGGCAGAGGAGAAAGGACAGTAAATTGCCTGCGCGTGAGAGAGAGAGAGTTGGCGGAGAAGAAATGGACCGATCCAATTTTGTGTTTCAGCGGATTGAGCGAAATTTTTGATTTCTCCGTTCCGTTCAATTCAAATCAGCGACCCAGCAGATCTGATCAGGCACGAATCTAAAATAGATCGAACGGTTTAAAACTTATATGTTCCTGAGTTCAGGAACAAACGTTTTGACGTTAGCCGCTCTATATATATATATATATATATATAAGATGTAAAGTGTTCATACGTAGAATGTAAGATAAAAAACAAAAAAGTTGGTGCAAATATTATTGTTCATGCATACAACTATCACTATCTATGAGTTGAAGTATTTCTAACTATTGAGTCCGGGTATTCATATATATCAGTTCAACTATTACTATCTACGTTTTCAAGCAAGTTATCAAATGAAAATGTACAAGTTTATTTAAAACTAATTTTCATACCTCGGGACCAACTTCGTTCTCATAAAACAACAAGTTTCTAAAATATTGATAAAGTGTGCATAGATATAACAACAAGTATTCTTACCTATATAAACTCCTATTGATGTGTAAGAAAAAAAAATTAAACTACTTGAGAAACATACTAATAAAAAAGACGCTAATTCAAATAACGATTTTTCAAAATACATCACTTGTGCTTATATCCAATTGAAAATAAAAGAGCCTTTAATCAAGCAACCAAAATAACAATAAACATAAAAAAATACCACAATGAAATAAAAAATAATTAACATATCTCCATATTCAAATCGCACAACTCCTAAATAGAATAATCACATGACAATATCACAATTGTACTACCCTTAAATTAACAACAGTATAAACCATAATTATAACTAAAAAATGGATATGTTATTATTTTTTTTTTTTTGCCAATAAAGCCCGTAGGCATCAATTAACCAAAAATCTGATTACATCATTACATCAAATAGCTATAAGAAATTGATTAAATCTATTACATCAAATAGCTCTTAAAAATAGGAAACGTAAATCCCTTGTACCACCCGGTACCAGTTCTGCCCAATTTGCAAGATAGTGGATAATCAATTTGCCCCAATTTGCTATCTTTTTTGTATTTCTTTCCAATGTTTTGCCAATTGCCAACCAAAATATTTAATGGTGAAGGCAAACAGGTTTTATCCCTTATTACATGGTCAACCTGAAGAGATGCCAAGTAAAGAAAAGTTTTAAAAAAAAATGATTGTGGCAATCCATCGAACACCTTGTAAGCAAAAACAAAAACTTGCTACATAATGAGAAATTAAATCTAACTCATAAAATCAGCTTTTTATCACAAGATACTCAATGTTAATATTAGTCAATCATTGTTAAATTAAGAATGTTAAATTATTTAGGCGAGAACCAGATCTGAGAGATGCCCGTTGATAGTACTACAAAGTCATCAAGCAAGTCATTCAATTTAAAATAACAAATTCAGCACGACAATTCAATCGATTCACAAAAAACTTAACTCAAGCAATTCAAGGCTCGATTCCACAATTCAATTCACAAGCAAAAGTCTAACCAACAGTCACAATTTACCGACAATTCAATTCAAGGCCTGATCGTTCAGTTTCAAACAACACAGAGAAAGAGAAATAACTTAGAAAAAAGTAAATTTACAGGATAGTTCCCAATTTCGGCTCGGCAAGCTTCACGATACTAAGACGGTCTCAATCGGTCTCCTCTGTCTTGCTTCCGAGGCCGTCTCCAAGCTTCGCAAGCACAGCCGCAAGTAACAAAGACCCAATGAAACCCTAACCGGGTTTGAATAATTAATAGGGAAAATAGGGGGAGGGCGAAGTTCAAAATCGCACCAAAAAGAGAGAGTGAGAGAGAAGGGAGACGGAGAAAGTACTGATAAAACCTAGGTCGGGTTGGAAGGGGAAAATCTAAATTGTGTCAAAATATCCTAATCAAAGGCGGAGGAGAACAATTAACTCGTGAGTTTGTTAGAAAGTAGCGATATCGTATTTCATTTAGGGATAAAATCAGTTTGACAGTTAAAGGGGGCATTTAGGAGACCAATCAGCGGGGACAATATAATTACTCTTTTATTTAATGTTAGATATTAAAAAAAAATGGCGGCACAGAACACGCACTACCTTCAGTCATGGGCCATAAAAGTCGAAACAAAAATTAATCGATCATAGAAAAGTAGTCTGAGCAAAACATTTTCTTGGAGGAGAAACTCCTCCGGTCATCCCCTCCTAGGCAAGTGGCAACTCGTAAGTCACCTGTTCGACGAAATTACCACGATTAGGAAAAAACAAAAAACATGATGAACTCTTCTCCCTCTCCGACAGCCTTCAGCTCTGGCTGGATCACAACCTCCTCCGACGAAAGTCCACCGTTGGATCGCCCACCACTCCTTGTCCTTCGTTCGCTCTCTGACGCCTGGTTGTCGGCTCTCTCTGACAAATTCACTATCATCCCACCTTCGTCCCCACTCTCCACCTCCACTCGCGCTGTGCTCGTCTCAGGCGCTGTAAATCGGGTGAACTCAACTCTCCTGGACCAATACCCCTCCTTGAGGTGCGTTGTGAAGACAAGTGCAGGGGTGAACCACATAGACTTGGAAGAGTGCCGGAGAAGAGGTGTGCTAGTGGCGAATGTGGGGGAGACATATTCCAAGGACGTGGCTGATTATGCGGTGGGTTTGTTGATTGATGCTTTCAGGTGGATAACGATGTCGGATCGGTACTTGCGAAACGGGTTTTGGGTTACACGGGGTGACTACCCGCTTGGATCAAAGGTACATGTATTTTATTACTCTTTTATTATTACCCCTTGGATCAAAGGTATATGGTTTAAAGTTTTCGCGCAACGTAATATTAACAAATTATTTTGGTACTTTTTTATTTTTCGTATTTAGAAAATAATAATTATGGGCAAAATTGTTTATTATTTGTTTTTACAAAAAAATAAACGCAAGTATGGAATCAAAGATTTCCAAAAATTTTATTAATATTCAAATAAAATATTAAATTTCAAAATCTACGCTCCGATGGACAAGATTTCGAAAAATGTCCAAATTGCAGATTTATTTTCCGGTTTCAGACCGAATTACCGCATTTATTTCTCAGTTTTGGAACAAAAAAAATTTGCCGTTTTTGGTTTTGTAATTCTAAAACCACAAATTTAATTTGCGGTTTTGAATAACTTAAATTTTTGTTTTCGTTTTGTGTCAGACAAAGGAATCATTAAATAACTTAATTTTTTGTTTTTTCAAAAATAAAAGGATTATAATATTTTCTGTATTTACTTAAAAGTAACTTTTGAACCGGTATCAATAACTCAGATTCAAAATATTGTTATTTTTTTCTAATAACACACAAAGAAATATTTTCATTTTTCTTACAGCCGCAAAAAATCGAGCCTGAAAAATGTTGATCCAGGTTATTTGTCGCAGTCTTTCTAATAAATCAAATTATATAGTATTTCGTCTATTTTCAAAGAAATATATAAAATATTTCTAATATTTCAATACAAAAAATAAATAAATTATAAATATTTCTCTTTAATTGAAAAAAACTTAGGACCGGGATTAATTCTCCGGTTCTTTGAACAAGGAATTTAATCTCTGATTTCGGATTGCCTATAACTGGAAAATTTTTTTGCGGAATGTTTGTATGAAATCGGGAATTTAATCTCCAGTTTGGACAGATTTCGAAATTTCTATGCATGAGATGTAGATTTTGAAATTTAATATATTTTTTGAATATTAATAAAAATTTCGACAAAGATTTGGTATCTCTTGAGAAGTATCAAATCTTTAGTTAGGTAACCACCTTTTATTTTAATTTTTCCTCAGATTTTTTTTTTAAAAGTGATGCATCGAAATCGAATCAAAGTTTTGATACACTCCCAAGTACTTAAACTTCGATTCAGTACACCATTTTTTTTTACTTTTGTTTTTACAAACTGTGTAATCTTGTATGTAGCTAGGGCTGCTAATGAGCCGAGCCGGCTCACGAGCCAATGAGTTGAACAGCTCAATAAATTGTGTCGAGTCGGGCCCTAAACTAAATAAAGCCCGAACTCGACTCGGCTCATATTTTATCATTCAAAAAGGGCCGAGCCCGAGTCGAGCCAAGCCGGCTCATGAGCCTCTCTTCTCTTTCCGATTTTCCTTTTGTTGCTAAGAATAAAATAAACCAGTTCATCTAAGAATAAAATTTAAAAACTAAATGCCTACAAATTTCCTTGGACGTAAAATTATAAATCATTTCAATATTGTGTGATGATGCACAAGAATTAGAAATTCAAATCACTTGGTAAATGGTCATATATGAACCAAAATCTCATCACCTTTTTAAGGCATGATATATAATTGTATAAATTATATCTATAATGTTAGACTTTAATTTTAAATTTAATTTAATAATTATGAAATTATGAAAATAAATAATTATCGAGCAATCTCTCCTTTAAATTTTACTTTACATTGCTTCCATGTATTTTTTTTAGCCGTACTATGTCATTACCATAGCCAGTATATCATTTGTAGCTTAGATTTCTCACATACAAATTTCAAGCAAATATTTTACCTTAATAAACCGAATTTAAGGACGTAAATTTTTATTTCTTACATATGCAATTTAAATGGAAATTTAGAAACGGACAACATTTTATTGTCAAATCAAATTAATATAATTAGATTAGGCTTAGCAGCTTAGAGGAACTAGTGCACAAAGATGAAGAAAAAGCTCAAATATGGTCTGAGCCGGCTCGCGAGTCGGGCCGAGCTGAGTCAAGTATTTACATAAGCCGAGCTTTTCCTTTCCCAATTGAGCCGAGTCTGAGCCGGGCCGTTATGCTTCTCTCATTGAGTCCGAGCCGAGTCTGAGCCGAGTCAAGCTCATTAGCAGCCCTATATGTAGCGAAGTGTAAGATGTACCGAATGAAAGATTCGGTATTGTAAGAAAAAAGAATCAACCTCTTTTTCTATAATTAACCTTTTAATGGCTGATATAAAGTGGGGCTAGACTCCTCTTGTTTTCTCAAAAAATATAATTAACCTTTTAATTACGAAATTTAAAAAAATAAATTATTCTAGTCGATAGGGTCATGTTTCCAATGTCCTTAAACTACCCCTTCACGGGCAATGAAAGAAACAGAATTTAGACCTCCTTGAGAGGCCAACTCGGGATCCATCCAAGCAAGATTCAACAAAAAGCTTTATGAATACAGGCTCATCCCAAAATCGGCTCACACCGCCTTTGTGCGGGATAACCGCTGGTGCAATTAACATAACCACCCAGTCTCCTATAACCACACGAGATTGCAGTTATGAAACGGCCTATATAAAGCTAGAATACCCATTGAACAGGGGTCGAAATTTTACTAAGAGAGATATCGCATAAGTCAGAGTCCGAATATCTCCAAACCAATCTGAGTTCTAAACTCGATCCATATCTCGGCTTGTCATTCCACGACAGGACGAGCTCAGTCCAAAGTTCAAATCCATACGGCCTACTCTCTCCGAAATAGGTTGTATCACTAGTCTTGACAGAATACTCATAAAAGCCACCTAAATATTATAATAATAGAATAATCTAAACACATTTACTCAAACAAGATTTTTGCATCAACAGTGCGCCAACAAAACTTTGAATTTCTCACCCTCCCAAAAATTCTGGATTCTCGTCTCCCCTGATTATAATCTCCACCGTTTGATTAGTCACTAGTCCTTACGCTACTGCGGCGCTTATTTAGCTGAGTGCCCCAGTTCAACTGCGTGGACGCTTATCAGAAACCTGCCACAGAAGTAATATATATGCACATGCTTCAGTAAATCAGAATTGCAGCAACCCTGTTAGGTGTGTGGTGTGTTTTACCTCGAATTTTCCTTTTATTGAGAAAGCCGGCTTGTTCTGATTGGATATTTGCATATGTCTATAAAAGCTTGCCTCAAAGGTTGAAATGCATGATTGTATAAGTTGTTCTTTTAACTTTCCAGCTTGGAGGTAAAAGTGTTGGCATTGTCGGACTGGGCAGCATTGGGTCTGCGATTGCCAAGAGACTCGAGGCATTTGGTTGCAAAATATCGTATTTGTCAAGAAAACCAAAGCCAACTGCCAATTACAGGTATATTCCCAATATCATTGACCTGGCCACTGAATCTGATGCCTTAGTTGTGTCGTGCTCGCTAACCAAAGAAACTCACCACATCATAAACAAGCAAGTTCTGCATGCCCTCGGCAAGGAAGGCATTATCATAAATATAGGGCGTGGGGCCCATATTGATGAGCCTGAGTTGGTCCGATCATTGGTACAAGGAGAGATTAAAGGGGTTGGGCTTGATGTGTTTGAGAACGAACCTAACGTGCCGAAGGAGATGTTCGAAATGGAGAACGTTGTGCTGACGCCACACCAGGCTGTGTTTACTCCTGAGGCCTTGTCAGATGTTATCCAAATTTGTATTGCAAATTTTGAAGCTTTTTTTGCAGGTAAGCCATTGCTAACACAAGTGATATATAGCTGATTGATTTTATTATAAGAGAGTAAAAGTTAAATGAGCTTTTCTCGTCTTCATTAGAATTGAATAAATAATCTTTTCTCGTCTTCGTTATAATCTAGTTATGAGATAATGTGATTTGTTATAAAAGCATCATAAAAGATGTTATTTTTTATATCCCTTTGTAATGATGTATAAGGTTGTATGTCAGTTATGGTGGGCTATTTGTATATCAGATGTTATATGTTACTAGCTAGGTTAGTGTAATTGATGATCATTCATGTTAATACGAAGAAAGGATGTGTTGAATTAATAACGGCACTATAAAATATGAAACTTTATAGAAACAAATTGCTGAATATTTGATTGTGTGAAGTAGTTTACAAAATTAGAATTTCATATAGTATTGATAGTTTTAAATTGGAAGAAATAGAGATAACTATGTCTTAAACTCATTCTTTTGATTCAAATTCTACCACTACACACATTATGAAGATTCTCATCGCGGGTTTGTACATTTATGATCTTGCACAAATATTTTGGATTTTTCATGAGAGATTTGAAGGCTTGCTCGTGCCTCAAACCACGGTTGTATACAGACACTCATATAGATGAGTCTTCTATCAAGGATGTGTGTAGAGTCACATCCTACGAAAACTACTGCATCGATCCTCATTAAGAACTAGAATGCTCATTCTACCATCTACATAAAGCACACTCACCATAGAGACGTGATTGGAGTCGATGCTCCTAAAAACGTGATCTTTCGGCCAATTTATATATAGTTTGTTATTACCCACTAAATTTCTTTCAAAGAATTTGTCTATCAGATATTAGGTTGCTACCGCAAGAAGACCAAATAAAGCATAACCTATCCCTCTCGATGAAATTTATGTAAGAACTTTAATTTTAATCTATCATCAAGCTTTTATATGTCAATAAGTCATCATTTGCTGTTTACGGTTTCAAATAATTTTTTACTTACAAAACAACTATTTCATATTATAAGGTGTGCTTATGAATAATAATAATTTGAAAATAACTTCATAAAATAATTAATCACATTATTGTGAAACAAAATTAATCGCATACATCATCATTATGCTTGTATAATTTTATTCCGTATATCGGGTTATTCTAATATTTCATAGCATTAAAATCCTCGGCTATATATATGAGATAACTATAGTAACATTTCATTAATTATTTTAAATAGAACATCAAAATCAAATAAATGTTAGTTATCATGATAAATAATGAGTACCTTTTATATTTCATGCACCACATTTTGTCTTTTTAATCTTACTATTTTATTCGGTTTTAGTGATTTAATTTACCGATATTTCTTTTCCGTTTTATTCAATTTAAATAATATGAATAAAGAAAGCAACACTTTGACGATATTTTATACGGAGTTATCGTCAGTCGCTTCCATTGTCGTGTTCTAAGGAGTGATAATCTTGAATTATGTTAGTGGCGATTCTAAATCTTATGCAATAGAAACGGAATGCGCTTAAGAACAATGTTATTCGTACACGATACAGATAATATTATTTTAACTTAATTTTTTTGTTTATATTAATTTCTTTGAAAATCCAAAATTTCTAAAAAAAATTGTTTTTATTAGTTTCTTTAAAAATCCAAAATTTCTAAGAACAATGTTTCTCGTACACGATACGGATAATATTGTTTTAACTTAAGTTTTTTGTTTTTATTAATTTCTTTGAAAATCCAAAATTTCTAATATTTGCTCAAACAATCTAAACGTAATTACATATATAATTCATTGTAATCTTATAGATTATTATTTTGATTTTTTAATTCTAGATTTAGTCATTATTATTGCTCTGAAATTGTATTCAATCACTATTATTTAAATTAGGTACCGGCCAGCAAATGACTGTTACGGATATTTTTATAACTTTTCAACGGATCTGAGTATATTAATTAATTTCTATTGAACTTTAGATATTAATAAAAATGTCGGGGGCCCGAGTGGCGGGCAGTCCAATTCATTTTCGTTTTTTTTTTGCTTGATTCATGCCCGTAGGCCACAACTTTCTACCGATTTGAGCGCAGAAACTTCTAATTCTACTTTATTTTTTTATTTGAGGAGTTTCTGCTTTATTATTTTTTTGTCTACATTAAAAGGGTTAAGTTATAATATTTTATGTACTAGTACGAAATTATGTGTAACTTATTTGTCCTAATTAATGAAATAACTACGGGTTTTAAACCAAAAAAAAAAAAAATTTCAGTCTTTAATTGCTGTGGATCATAAATTGGTACGAGAAGAAACGAGTGTGAGTTATTATTTGATAAATTTTTTGAAAAGTCGTATAATCCATATACACTATTTGGCATATGAGAAAAAATAATATAACTAGAATCATAAATAAGTGATGAGTGAGCCTATGGTGCTATGCATAGCACGGATGGCTAGTGTACTACGGCTCAATATGGTACTTTTTAAAATCCTAACGGTCGATCCAACCGTTCAATGTGATAATCATATGAATATGTACTTGCAAACTAAATTTTATATTTTTTCGAATTTTTTTACTATTTTTTTAGATAGGTAGAATTTTGATGGTCCAGAATTTTCAAAAAACACTGATTTTTCTACCTATATAAAAAAATAGTAAAAAAATTTGAAAAAAATATAAAATTTAGTTTGCAAGTACATATTCATATAGTTATCACATTGAACGGTTGGATCGACCGTTAGGATTTTAAAAAGTACCATATTGAGCCGTAGTACACTAGTTATCCGTGCTATGCATAGCGCCATAGGCTCACTCATAAGTGATAATCGGAGTTGAACACTTTAGAATAAGTTCAATCTATATATTATCTACAATGATTTGTACAAAAAAAATATTTACAACTCTATATGATCATTGATAGCTCATATATAAACAACTCGCTAATTCATATCTGATTTTAATTCAATTTGACTCTTTTGTGGTAACAACAAAGAGGAGGGTTCAAAGGCCTCCATTTTATGCGTCTCCAATGCCTTCATTTTTAAAAACTTTAATAACTCAAAAATTTAAAACTTAAAAGTCAAAATAAAACCGTTAGATATGATCTACATAATTTTGTAGATAATTTCTAGATGTTGATTTTTTAACTTATTGATTCACATAAAAACAAAATGTGATAATTTTTTATGAACACAATGAGAAAATAATATATATCACATCTAATGATTTTATTTTGACGTATATGATTTAAAATTTTGAATTATTAATAATTTAAAAATGAAGATATAGTAAAGACAAAAAATAGAGGCATTTGAACCCTCCTATTTTAAAAAATTAGTTTGTTATTAATGTATTATCTTTTGACTTGTTATTAATGTATTATCTTTTAAGGATTTATTTCTTGTCCGTTTCTTGTGATGCTCAATGCCAAGACTAAGAGGTTAATTTGGCTCCGATGTTCATTGGTTCAAAATGAGTTCGATAGGTTCGGTGAACGTCCGATCTGCTTTAAAATTAGTGCCCACAATTTTCGCATTTACTTTAAAATTCGTGCATGAATCTTAAAATAGATCGGACGGCCACGAAACCCATCAAACCCAAGCTGCTCTCCAAGACTAATTGGTCCAAAAATTTTATACATACAATACAAAATTAGAAAAAAATAATAATAAAAGAGTGTCTAATAAAAGAGGGTCTAATAATAAAAGACTAAGGTGGACCGAGTGTGGGACGCGAACTCCTCACCTCCCCCTCCCCCGGGAATTTTTTATTGGTAGTAATTAGTAGAAAATAAGAGAGACAAATTGTAAGATTACATTAATATTTATATTAGTGATAAAATCGGTAAGAGTTCTACTGATCGGAACTTTTTTTTTTAATCTGATATATAGATGGAGATAATTCTTATATTTGATTTTTAGTAAAATATGAAAAGTTTTTCAAAAAATAGATAGAATTTTTTGATATATCTAAATTTTAAGGTACTTTATCTATTTTTATAAAAAAAAAAATTTCTTACTAGAAAAAATTATAAGGAAAAAAGAAAAAAAACTGGTTTCGATCTGTAAAACTCTTACCGATCCAAACTTTTTCATTTTTTCGATCGGTAAAATTCCTACCGATCTTACTACCAATATAAATATTACTGTACTCTTACTGTTTGTCTATATTCTTTTCTATTAATTACTACCAATAAAAAATTCCCCCCTCCCCCTCCCTGGCAAATGGGAACTCGCAAGACTCCGGTAACGCTTAGAAAAGAAAACATGAACTTTTCTCTCTCTCTGACCGCCTCCGGCTCCGGCTCCGGCTCAACCACTATCTCCTCCGACGGGAGTCCACCGTTGGATCGGCCGCCAGTCCTTGTCCTCCTTTCGCTCTCTGACGCTTGGTCGTCGGCTCTCTCTGCCAAATTCACTATAATCCCACCTTCGTCCCCACTCTCCACCTCCACTCGTGCTGTGCTCATTTCAGGCTCTGTAAATCGGGTGGACTCGACTCTTCTGGACCAATACCCCTCCTTGAGCTGCGTTGTGACGACGAGTGCAGGAGTGAACACAATAAACTTGGAAGAGTGTCGGAGAAGAGGTGTCCTAGTGGCGAATGTGGGGGAGACATATTCAAACGATGTGGCTGATTATGCGGTGGGTTTGTTAATTGATGCTTTCAGGAGGCTAACGATGTCGGATCGGTACTTGCGAAACGGGTTGTGGGTTTCACGGGGTGACTACCCGCTTGGATCAAAGGTAAGTTTTTTTTACTTTTTAGTTACTTTTAGAATTTTTACGAGCATAAAAGTTTTGGTGCCACGTGAGATCAGCCTACGCTTCTGTAGTTCTGTCATGCTTCAGTTCAGTTGAAGTGGGTTGAAACTTGTCAGAAACCTGCCACAGCAGTAATATATCTGAACATGCTTCAGGAAATCGAAATTGCATCAACTCAGTTACGGAACCAACTCCGCTGCTCTCCAATTGAGTGCTACAAACCTACCTACAACTACTGTCGAAAAGATAACCTACCATGGAACCAATGGAGGGATCTGTACCGCCAGATCTTCCCTTGGTTGTTTTCCTTAGTGAACCCTCTGCCGACTTCTCTGCCGCTTTCTCTACCAAATTCCATCTCATCCCAACTTCATCTCCTCTCTCAGCGTCAGCCTGTGCCATGCTCGACTACAGTGCGCTATATTGCGTGGACTCGGTTCTCCTAGGCCAATACCCCTCAGTGAGGTGTGTGGTCTCTGCGAATGCTGGGGTGAATCATATTGACTTGGAGGAGTGTAGGAGAAGAGGAGTACAGGTGGCGAATGCAGGACAGATCTACTCTACTGATGTTGCTGATCATGCAGTTGGGTTGTTAATTGATGTTATGAGAAAAATCACTATATCCGATTGGTATGTGAGAAAGGGGTTGTGGCCAGTAAGAGGGAACTATTTTTTTCCACTTGGATCTAGGGTATGATCATCATGTAGTACATTCTTCTTTTTCTTCTACTAAACAATTGATTCTTCTTTCAAGAGCATATTTAAGTCAAAATTTCTGAATCTGATTGGATATATGCAAGTCTATAAAAGCTTGCCTGAAAGGTTGAAATGCATAATTATAATAATGGTTCTTTAAATTTCCAGCTAGGAGGTAAACGGGTTGGAATTGTCGGACTGGGTAGCATTGGATCTGCAATTGCCAAGAGACTCGAGGCATTTGGTTGCAAAATATCGTATTTGTCAAGAAAACCAAAGCCAACTGCCAATTACAAGTATGTTCCCAATATCATTGACCTGGCCACTGAATCTGATGTCTTAGTTGTGTCGTGCTCGCTAACCGAAGAAACTCACCACATCATAAACAAGCAAGTTCTGCAAGCCCTTGGCAAGGAAGGCACTATCATAAATATAGGGCGTGGGGCCCATATTGATGAGCCTGAGTTGGTCCGGTCATTGGTACAAGGAGAGATTAAAGGGGTTGGGCTTGATGTGTTTGAGAACGAACCTAACGTGCCGAAGGAGATGTTTGAAATGGAGAACGTTGTGCTAACGCCACACCAGGCTGTGTTTACTCCTGAGGCCTTGTCAGATGTTATCCAAATTTGTATTGCAAATTTTGAAGCTTTTTTTGCAGGTAAGCCATTGCTAACACCAGTGATATATAGCTGATTGATTTTATTTTATAAGAGAGTAAAAGTTAAATGAGCTTTTCTCGTCTTCATTAGAATTGAATAATCTAGTAATGACTTATGAGATAATGTGATTTGTTATAAAGCATCATAAAAAATGTTGTTTTTCATATCCCTTTGTAATGATGTACAAGGATGTATGTCAATTATGGTGAGGTATTGTATATCAGTTGCTATAGGTTAATCTAATTGATGATTGTTCATGTTAAAACGAAGAAAGTATGAATGTGTTGATTACTTCATTTTATATATGAGGAGGGTTCCAATACCTTATGCTTTTTATTCCTCATCATATCTCATATTTATATCTTCCTTTTTCAAGTTCAAATTGTCGATCCGAACCGCTCAAAAAAGGACATGCACCTTCCTGAAATCTTGTTTTGACTTTTCTACAAAGGAATAGGAGGGAGGAAAAAAAAATCTATGTAAACATCTTGTTTGATTGGTTGTTTAATAGGAAATTAAATTTAATGGGATTATTTTGTTAAACTTTTAATCTTGTAAAGCGAATATTTTTTTATAGTTCTTAAATAAAATGCAGCAAAAAAATATGATAACTTTTTACTTCGTTTTATTTTCTTACCAGTTACCTCTTCTTTCTGTTTTTTCTTTCCTTTATCATCATCCTAACTAAAGTTACCTCACATACATTTAGACTAACTTTGATAATGAAATAAAGGAATGAATGGATAAGTCTTATTCATGAGAATAGGTGTTTCTTTTTTCTTATTCTCTCATCTTACCCCTTTATCAAACAGTATATAATAGGGGGAATTGGCCTACGGGCTATACTCAAAAAAAAAAAAAATATATATATATATATATAATAGGGGGAATTTCATGTATCCCCTCAAAATCTTCAATATTACGTATTTCTCCCCCAAAAGTTTGTAATATTGTATTTACTCTTTTAAATTATAGAAAATCACATATTTATCCATACTAACTCTATAATATATCAAATGTATTCAAAATTAGTAAAATAATAATATTTAGGACTCTAAAATTTACTCCACAGTATTATATTAAATTATTAATTAATAAAATGTGGACCATTCTACCTTTTTTTTTTTTTCCCTCTCCTTTCTCTCCGTCCTTGAGTGCCCGCACCTAAGAAATGAGCGGTGCTCTAGAACATTCACAGACAACGCCAAGGAAATGAGCAACCTACAAGAGGAAGTGGCATATCAGGAAAGATTCAACTGAATAATCAAAAGCTGCTGTCAATGGCAAAACAGAAAACCGTCCTGGTACCACTGGTACGACAACTGGTACAGATTATTGTATCAGCAGGTGCACACAGGAGGGTGATCAGGGAAGATGTGCAGAATCATACCAGACACTAAAGCCAGCAGATGATTTAGTTTAGTTTAATTTAATCTAAATTTCTTCTCTTTGTCACGTTTTGATTTTATTACATGATTTCACTTTCATTTTACTACTTAAATGTTTTGTATTGTTTTGCCTTTTTAATTTTGTTACAAAGCTGATATAGCTGATTCAATGAAATTAAATGTGAGCCTGACTCACATTTTTCCACAAAAAAATGTTCTCCTTTTCAATCGTTGTACAATTTGAACAGACTAAAGAAGAATAGAAAATGGAGGAAACAATATAATCTTTTTGAGGGTCTCCAGTAATTAGCAGCTCATTGCCATGATTTTTAATAGTCAATACTAACACTTTACCAGAACCAACTTTTCAAAGTGGTGGCTTAAAAGATCATTTATCTTTGTATTGTTTACCTTAAAATCATAATTTCACAAGGGTGACTGTGAAGGGATATTGATTGACAGAGTAAACAAGGGGCTGTTTTATAACAGATGGTAATGAAGGGACAAACTACATTGGATCTGTGGATCGTCTGGTAGCGGGTTTTGAAGCAAAGATTGTAGACCCGGTAACAGCTCTCAAGGGGAGATTTGGATCAAAGGGCAGCAAATAATGAAGGGTAATTAATCTCTTTTCAAATTTAGAGGAGCTTTATGATTGAGTGGGAGGTTTTTCCTTACAAGAGATGTTGGATAAGGCCAATAACTCTCTATATAAGAATCAGAGATTGTTAAAGCTCGTGTTCTTATGGAGTTATCTCAAGCCGCTTCAACCAGTCACATGCTAGAGAATGAACTTGGCAAAGAAAAAATTCATGGAAAAATAGGAATTATAAATAGGAAGTATAGCATTAATTCTTTTAATTTTCTTAAGGGTAAAATAGGACCGAAATTTTTATTCATAATAAATAGAAAAAACAAAAAATTAAAAATGAGAAAGGTTGGACGGTATTTTTAAAAATAAGAAGATAGATATACGGTATGGCGTCCCACTCGGACACCATAACATACTGCAGTCCCGCCCCCTCCAAAAAAAATAATAAATATGTGGGACGCCATATCAACATCCAAAACTGAAAAAAATTAAAAATAAATAATTGGGACGCCATGATAAATTGAGTTGAGTTGTCGCTGAAGGTGGTTAACTTATCATTATTCTCTGCAAAAAATCCAAAACCATATCAATATTCTGGTTCTTAATTTGTTAAGGTGGTAAATTTTGGAATTATAGTATTTGTTGGAGCTTTTCTTGGCGTTCAATGTATGATCAGCTTATCATCAAAATCTTCAAAAAAAATAAATATTTTGCCTGAGAGAAGATGGAAGATTTTGTTGGCAGGAAATCTTAATTATCATTCTAAACCCAGCATCACACTATTTTCTTGCTCCTCAACCTCTCTTTCAGCCATATATTGTTGTTTGATGTTTGAGCAGTGGGATTGTTTGGATAGTATGGCGCCAATTTTTTTTCTTTTAATAGGTTTTTGAATAGTATGGCGTCCGGGTGGGATGCCATACCATGTACCTACTTTCTCATTTTTAAAAATACTATTCAACCTTTCTCATTTTTAATTCTATTTTTTTCTATTTATTATGGATAAAAATTTCGGAAATAGGAATTATAAATTTAAAAGGTGATGGATTTAGAATTAATGAAAAAAGTTGATTTTTTTTGGATAAATATGCTGAGTTTATACAACTTTGAAATGTAAATATCATATTACAAATTTGTGAGGGGATGTGTAATATTGAACATTTTGAGGGGATACATGAAATTGCCCCTACATAATAAATTATTCTAAGTAAAAAAAGAAAATTTTTATAAAATGTCCTTTCTTTAAAAATTATCAAACAAAATACTCTCTTTTTAAATTTTTTTGACAAAATGTCTTTGTGGGCCCTACTTTTCCTTCCATCTCCATCTCTCCCCACGGGTCGGGATCCCCTAAAGTACCCAATCTTTGGGTTTTGGATCGAGACCGTCCGATTCGAATTCGTCGCTCGAGATCATTTTGGAATTCGAATTCATCATTAGAATGCGTGCGCTCACTTCATAGATGGATTTTCGCAAATTCGAATCAAACGGTCTCAATTCAAAACCCAAAGATTGAGTTACTTCACTTATCCGAATTCCTCTCCGCACTTCCTCCTATTTACTCCCATAAATTTTGGCGTTTTTCATTTTGCACACAGCCAATCTGAAACTTGTGGGACCCCCAACTTTATTTTTTTATTTGACACACAACCCATCTGATAACCATTATTAGAGCATTAGACTCAAGAGCATTAGAGCTATTGGATATATGATATAATTTGATAATGTCTACCGGTTTATTTTTAGTATATTATGGTGTTTATTAGATCCGTCTGATGGAAGACTGGCAGAGAAAACGTGTCGAATTCATATCACCGACGGTACCGTAAAAGGGAATCTTTTACAATTACTTGATCTGGACCGTTCTTTTTAACTTGGCACGAATCTGAAAGCCCAATAATACTGCCCCCTCAGTCAGCCCGAATCTCAAACCGGCTGAGAGTTAATCTCTCTCAAACCGGCTGAGAGTTAAATCTCAAACCGTAAATAGCTAATTGTAAAAGGGAATCTTTTACGGTACCGTCGAGGATATAGATCCCAACATGACAACTTAAACAAATAAAAAAAATGTCTAATACAAGTAGAGCTAGGCATTTGGAAGTTGGAAGCCAAAATTAAGCGTGAAGTTGTCCTTGTTCAACCCCTATCCGTCCATTTTTGAATCTAGCCTTCCTCTCCACCCACGCACAATCAATTGCCGCCCAATCGAGAATTCTCTTCTCCAACTTGCCCCAAAATATCTCAGCATTGTTGCCGCTGCGACTGCTGGAGTTGACCATGTTGACCTGGAAGGTTGTAGCAAACTAAAAAGGCGTGGCCGTGACGAATGCAGGTGAGGTATACTCGCCAGATGCAGCGTAGTTTAGAGTGGGTTTGTTGATTGATTTGTTGAGACGGATCTTCGGTGGAGATTGCTTCATTCGGCAAAGGTTGTGGCCATTCAAAGGGGATAACCATAACCATAACCTGCTTGGATCTCAGCTTAGTCAATTCAAAATTGAATTGATTTGAATGTGGACTTGTGTGGATCGTATTAAAAATTGAATTGATTCGAAAGAGAGAGGCTGAGGTGCATGGTCCATCTAGCAGCGCTATTTATAGTATTATACCGTGGGTTTAGCAAAATAAGTACTAGTAACTTGTTCAAAAAAAAATTAAAAACACTTTTATCGTTGGTAATGGTACCCTGATTTTGAGATATGAAGTGAGGAAATGACGATAACGGCGATGCTGATTGTATTATTAATTAGGGAGAAAGAAGTTCTCATAATGACGAAAGAGATTAACAAAGCTCCCTCTGTCCCGCACCATAAAATTCTTCTAGCGAAAAAAGAAAAGGAAAAGAAAACTGAAAGACGAAAGACGAAAATTCTCCTACCATTTCGAATTTTCGATACTTCCCAGTTCCCACTACCAAGAGCGGAGAGCCCCTCTCAACTCTGCACATAATCTACCAAATCTGAAGCCCATGGCGATGCCCTCCCTAGAATTGGATTCTAGATACGAAGAAAAACCCAAACTTCTCCTACTCCAACCCATCAATGACCCCTTCAAAACAGCTCTCTCCCAAAAATTTGAGCTCGTTAAAGCTGATGAATCGCCTCTTCCTCTTCCCACCTTCCTCTCCACCCATTGCCTCCAAATCAAGGCCCTCCTCATCCTGGCCCCGATAGTGACCGTCGATTCATCCCTCCTGGACCAGCTCCCCTCTCTCGGCCTGGTTGCCGCCATCTCAGCCGGCGTCAATCACATACACCTTGATGCATGTCGAAAGAGAGGCGTCGCCGTCACTAACGCCGGGGAGACGTTCACGCCTGATGTGGCTGATTTCGCGGTCGGCTTGTTGGTTGACGTGTTGAGGAAGGTTACCATGGCGGATCGGTTTGTGAAAAACGGGTTGTGGATGGGGAAAGGGGACCTCCCGCTTGGATCCAGGGTTAGGTGTTTTCTTTTTTCTATTATATTGTCAGAGTCAACTAATCAAACTTTTCATGTAATGCGGATCCTCTGCGGCAACTGAGGTTTTGTAATTATGTGTCTCATCCTTGGAGCCTCCATGGATGTCTGACTTGGTAACACCTTGGGAGAATCAAACACCATACTGAGTACTGACATGAAACAAAAACAACTCAGAGTTCTATAACTCATGTTTCTATATGTTAATGCTAGGTCAGCAGTAAACGGGTCGGTAT
Organism: Carex parvula; assembly: GCA_025461045.1. Taxonomy (NCBI): domain Eukaryota; kingdom Viridiplantae; phylum Streptophyta; class Magnoliopsida; order Poales; family Cyperaceae; genus Carex; species Carex parvula. Next base: position 207,939 of record JAJGRW010000239.1, on the reverse strand, counting down.
AGTCGGGTTAGGGAGCATTGGATCTCATGTGGCGAAAAGGCTAATGGCATTTGGTTGCCCCATCTCCTACTTCTCTAGAGCACCAAAACCTAACTTCCCCGCATACAAATATTTCTCTAGTGTACTTGACCTAGCATGTGAGAATGATGTTTTGGTGCTCTCATGTGCACTGACAGCCGAGACCCGCAACATCATCAACCGAGATGTGATGGTAGCATTAGGCAAAGATGGCATTATCATCAATGTCGGTCGTGGAGCCCTGATTGATGAACCAGAGCTTGTGAGGTAAGATAATTACCCATTTTATTAATACTTGGAGTATGGCTAATTTGCTGCTGGCAACATTTCGACCAAGTGCTGCCAGCAGCAAATCTGCCATTCTGATGTTCAAACAACCGATCCGAACCGTTCAACATGTTCTAAATATTGAAATGTGCTTGGAGACCAAATTTTACATTTTTTAAAATTTTTTTACTATTTATTAAGCCACTTTGAAAATTTTAAATCCGGGTGAACAGTAAAAACAGTCTGGATCATATGATCTGGAATTTTCAAAGTGGCTTAATAAATAGTAAAAAATTCCAAAAAATGTAAAATTTAGTCTCCAAGCACATTTCAATATTTAGAACATGTTGAACGGTTCGGATCGGTTGTTTGAACATCAGTATGGCAGATTTGCTGCTGGCAGTACTTGACCAAAATGCTGCCAGCAGCAAATTAGCCATACTCTAATACTTATTTAATAATTAATAATATGGCTTACCTGTAAAACTCTTATGGTTAATGGTAGATGCTTGAAGGAAGGAGTGATAGGCGGGGCTGGTCTGGATGTGTTTGTAAATGAACCGGATGTGCCAAAGGAGTTATTTCAAATGGAGAATGTGGTGTTATCGGATCACAGAGCCGTCACAACTCCTGAATCATTTAAAGGCGTGCTCGAGTTGGTGATAGCCAATTTGGAAGCTTTCTTCTCTGGAAAACCACTGCTTTCTCCTGTTTCGTCTTGAGGATATTGTTATTTTTGTAAAATAAGAAGAGATGTAAGAAAATAATTTAGTATTGCAATTTTATTTTCAGCTTTACATGTATTTCTATTTATAAAAGAAAAATAAAAACTAGCCGTTGTACTATTAATTACAACTACTAACTCCTAGCTATTAATTATATGACACTATTTCTTACAACTAGCCGTTACAATTCAAATTTGTAACTAGCCGTTATTTTTAACACTCCCTCTCAAGCTAGGAATATATATATCGTACAATCATAGTTTGCTTGTAATTTTTTCAAATGGACCCGGATCAAAGCCTTTAGTGAAGATATCCGCGAGTTGATCTTCACTTTTTACATATGGAGTTTTAATTTCTTTTGCTTGAACATTTTCTCTAATAAAATGGCAATTCACTTCTATGTGTTTTGTTTGTTCATGAAACACAGGATTTGAAGTTATGTGTCGTGCCGAATTATTGTTGCAATACATTTTCATCGGTTCTTGAGTTTTAAATCACATGTCTAATAGGAGTTGTTTGATCCAAGTTAGTTCACTTGCGGTTGATGCCATGACATGATATTCAGCTTATGCACTTGATCGTGCTATAATATTTTATTTCTTGTTTATTCATGTGACTAGATTTCCGCCTACAAATGTGCAAAAATCGGTTGTCGATTTTCTATCGAAGCTTCCGGCCCAATCTGCATCGGAATAGCCACATATATCATTAGAATTATTATTTTTCATCCAAATACCTTTACGGGGATTATTTTTTAAAAATCTTAAAATTGTATTTACCGCTTCTAAATGTGGTGTTCTTGGTGAGAACATGAACTTGCTAATTTGGCTTACGGAAAATAAAATATCCGGACGAGTAACCGTTCATTAGATCAATTTTTCAACAAGTCTTTGAAATTGGCTTATGTCTTTTAAAGGTTCACCATCTTCACTATTTAATTTGCATTTGTTGTCAATTGGGGTAGATGCCGATTTACATCCTAGCTTGCCGGTTTACATCATAGCTTACCGGTTTCTTTTAACAAATCAAGTGTATATTTTTTTTGGAAAATAAAAGGTCATTTATCCGAAGAGGCTACCTCTATTCCTAAAAAATATTTAAGATATCTTAAATCTTTTATGTCAAATTTTTCTTTTAGTTGTTTCTTAATTTTTTGAATTTGCTATAAATTATTTTCAGTAATTATGATGTCATCTACATATACTAAAATGAGAGTTGTATTGATACCATCACATTTAGTAAATAAAGAATGATCGGTATTACTAATTTTAAAATTATAAGAAATTAAATAAGAGCTAAGCTTGCAATACCATACTCGTGAAGATTGCTTCAATCCATAAATTGAATTATTAAGCCTACAAGCCAAGTTAGAATTGGTTTCCAATTTATGACCAGGTGATAATGTCATATACACATTTTCTTCAAGTGTTCCTTGAAAAAAGACATTATTGACATCCATTTGGTAGAGGTCCCAACCATTGTTTACGGCAATAGAAAATAAAATTCTTACGGTATTCATTTTTGCCACTGGTGCAAAGGTTTCATTATAGTCTATGACATAGGTTTGGGTAAATCATTTAGCTACAAGTCTTGCCTTGTACCTTTCTATGGTACCATCACTATTATATTTGGTTTTATATATCCATTTACAACCAACCGGTTTTTTATTTTTTGGAAGGGGAACAATTTTCCAAGTTTCATTTTGTTGTAAGACTTTTAGTTTTTCATTCACAGCCTTACACCAAATTGGACTCTTAATTGCTTATTGGTAATTTTTTGGTTTCAATTCTTTTCCAATATAGTGAGAAACATGTGGTATTCAGTTGAAATATTATCGTATGAAACAAAATTTTCTATTGGATATTATACTGAGTAGGTCACATAATCTAAGTCTAGTTGAAGGTTGTCGTTCTCTAGATGATCTTCTAACCGTTGAATTTTCTATTAATAATCTCATTTTCTTGATTATTATTCTCAACTTGATGATTATTTCTAGGAATAAAATTTAAATCTAAGTAAGGCAATACTATATTATCATTTTGATTATTTGTGTATATTTGATGAATTGCTTATTTTTCTTTGAAATATGGTTCATTTTCAAAGAATGTTACATTTCTAGAAAGGTACAATTTTTTATTAATTGGATCATAGCATTTATAACCCTTTTGTCATTTATTTATATGTATGAAACTTGTACAACCAAATACTCTCATATGATCATAAGTGATTTTTTGTTGGTAAAGAATTTCTAATGGACTTTTGTTTTCTAAAATAACACTAGGTAATCTATTGATTAAATGAGTGGCACTAAGTACGGCATCCGACCAATAAATTTTAGGAACATTATTTTGAAATAATAAAGATCATGTCATCTCTAATAAGTGTCTATTTTTTCTCTCCGATACTCTATTTTGTTCAGGAGTATTTATACAAGTTGTTTGGTGTATAATACATTTTTCTTTAAAGAGACTTGAAATTTTTTTATTTATAAATTTGGTTCCATTATTCGATCTAAAGATTTTTAATTTTGCATTAAATTGTGTTTCTATGAGACATAAAAATTCATAAAAACAATCAAACACTTCATCTTTAGATTTAAGTAAATATAACCAAGTTGCTTTTGAAAAATCATCAATAAATAATACAAAGTATTTGAATCCATTATATGAATCAATTGGGGCCGGTCCCCATACATCGGAATGTACTAAATCAAAAATAGCTTTACTTTTGCTAGTAGAAAGAGAAAAATGAAGTTTTGTTTGTTTTGCTAACTTGCAAATTTCACAATTAGTACAATTCAAATTTTTAAAATCTAAGATACTATTTAAAATATTGTCGGAAGGATGCCCAAGTCTCTTATGCCAAAGGTCAGAGTTAATGACTTTTAAAATTTTATTTTGGAGTCCAAAAGATAGTGTCCATTTTAAGATTTCCTTCACCAATCTTGATGCTGATTTTCTGGTCCTGAAATACAACGTTTTTACAAGAAAATATTGCACTACAATTTAATTCTCGTGTTAATTTATTTACAGAAATTAAATTTATGGGAAATGTTTTCAAATATAAAACATTTTTAATTTATTTACTGCATAAATTAATTTCTCCTATGCCATTTATTTTTGCCTCATACCGTTTGCAACCATGACATAATTATTACCATTGGTGGGGTTGAGGTTTGATGGTAGTTGTTTGTTACCAAACATGTGGACTGTTGCACCACTATCTATAATAATTTGATTAAAAAAGAATTTTTTTGAGTTAGAGACAATACCACATGCACTGAAAGTGTTTTGGTTGCTTATCATTGCAGAAAGCTGATGTCAAAATTGCTGCACTTGATCTCCAGCCCTTGACCCGCCAGCGCCAAAAATAGTGTCTGACCCGTTCCAGGGTGACCCGCCCCAGGATGACCCGCCAGCACCAGAAATGGAGAGTCCATTGGCGGTTTGGTTATTGGGTCTGAAATTCTCCTTAATGGGTGATCACTCAAAAGAGAGCAATGTTTCTTTTTATATTTATAAACTCGGAAATGCTATCGGTTCGGACTGCAAGCGCACAATCTTATCGAGTAGTATATTCGAGGTCGATCCATAGGGAATATTGGTTCAATGCTTTGAGTGATCGAATCACAATCTTTTGAAAGGCTAGACGAAATCTGAAAATTGAGAGATGTTGTTGTGATCAATGTAAATTAGGAAGCAATTAAAAGTAATTAAAATAAAGATAGAGATGAGAATTCCTAGGATTTCGGCACACCATTGCTACTCAATCCGCCTTAACAATATATTCATGTTGCGTCTGATTTTCTGTTGTTGTTTTATGAAAGACACCACATAGGTCACTGCGATTTATGTTATGCAAGAATGACAGATCTTTCATCGAGATTCTACATAGGACACTACGAGTTTCCTTACGCAAATGACTGATCTCTTAAATACCCCAAATTACTACACAGATCACTGTGATTTTCCTTATGCAAGTGATGAAATTTGGTACGCATAGTGATGGAATTTGGTCTGGTTTATGGTTTCCCCGCTAAGATTTTCTTTACATAAAGCTAATAGATCTCAACGAGGCTAATTCATACAAATAGTTTCTCTTACCATTAAAGTATTGTCACTACCCTAACGGATTCAAACTAGATCATTGAAGTTAGATGAAGAAATAGTAAATCACAAAAGCATTTAGATTCAACAACAAGAAACCATAATCAACAGAAATATATATATCAAAACATCAAGAGTAACAAGGTTTACTGCCTAGCCCTAAGAAAAGGAACTTAGCCGCGGAACGGCATTGTTACAAGCACTCCTCTCTTCTCACTTTAATCAAATCTAACCCTAATTACAAAGATAAGTTATTCTTCTGCCCAGGGGCCTTATATAGGAGTGGAGGGACGTCTGGAGATTGAGTAGAGGCTAAGAAACTGATCTGGATACAGCTGTCGGCAGTTATTCCCAACAGGCGCCTTCGATTACGGACCGTATCACCTGATACGGTCCGTATTAGGACCTTGACGGTTAGAGTTTAATGCTTCCAGCGCTATCTTCTGGTCTGTGCTAGGCCTGGTCCGTATTAGGCAATACGGACCGTAACAGAGACTTCGTCGATAAGCATCGCTGATCCGATTGACCCGATTCTGGCTCCATTTAGTGTAAAATAGTCCGAAAACCTGTTTTCTGCAATAAAACATAAAGAATGGTGACAGTAGCCTTTTTCTCTAATTAATTAAACATAAGTGTGAGAAAATATGCAAAACTTAAGCCAAAATCCTACGTAAATCATCATTATTTTGACTCTGATCAATGGGTCCTGAATTCTGGTAATTTGATCCATTAGCCGAAAAACCACTCCCAATGGAGGTTTGGCTTGTGTCATTGGGTCTGAATCCACTTCTAGAAGAACCCACTAGCCCATTAAGCCCTTTCTCTTCACCAGAAGCAACATAACTTCTGTTTTTTTTGTCATTTTTCTCCCAATTTCGATTCTGGTCATTGCTTTTGAATTTTTTTGGTTTGAGATAGGGATAAAGATGCCAACACCTATCCTAAGTATGACCATCTCTTTTACAGTGGTTACATTTCACATTTTTCAATTGATTTGGGTGATTTTGAAAGCTAGGGTTTTGATTAAAATTGGGATTTTTTACGGCAAAGCCATGAGTCTCATGTCCCTCATGGCTTATAATCTGTTGACCATTCATGTCAAGTCTTCTACTTTCCTCTTGTTGGATTAAACTTTTAATTTGAGAATAAGATGGAAGAGGTACTGTGGTCATGATTTGAGATCTTACGGCCTCATAGCTCGAGTTTAGACCCGCGAGGAACTGAAAAATATCATCCTCTTCAGCTCGCCTTTGGAGTGTGGCCAAATCTTTTGTTATTGGTCGATAGGATCGAAGCTCATTTCGTTTTTTCTCAAGAGCACTAAGGTACTTCGTATGGCTTCTCGACCCTTATTTTTCTTGTTGAATTTTCTGCATGAGTTGATAAATATGTGAGAAATTATTTCGCTGACCATACATAGATTTTACCTCTTCCCATAAATCATGTGTTGTTTCGGCCATCATAAAGAGGTCGGATACAGCCGGCTTCATGGAGTTTAATAGTAAGGTGATGATTCTGTCGTTTGTTGTTCTCCATTATTTTGTCGCCGTTGTTTCTTCGGGAGTTAGCTTGTTTGGATCTTTGATTTCTGATTTTTTATTTTCACCAGTGATGTATTTTAACATATCTCGACCACTCAGGGCCCTGGATGCTGCCCTTGCCCATGACACGTAATTTTTGCCATTGAGCAAAATATTTGTTAGCTTCAAGAAGTTTGTTGTTTCTTCTTAAGCCATTTTTCTTTTGCTGAAATTTGTTGCGGTTTTTTTTATTTTTCGGTCACAGATTCTTTTGCTCTGATATTATTTTTGTATAAGAGAAGAGATGTAAGAAAACAACTTATTATTGCAATCTTATTTTCAGCTTTACATGTATTCATATTTATAGAAGAAAAATAAAAATTAGCCGTTGTACTATTAATTACAACTACTAACCACTAACTAGGCCACTAACTCCTAGCTATTAATTACATGACACTATTTCCTACAACTAGCCATTACAATTCAAATTTGTAACTAGCCGTTATTTTTAACAGATATATTTTTTCATAATAGATATATTTTTGGAGAAAGAAACTATAAAATTGCATCCGGAGAATTACAATTTACAGGAAAAAAGATGACGAGAGTTCAAATGAGTCGGATCAACCAGAGTGATCAGATGGGTGGATAGGTTAATAAGTGTGGTCAGAGTCTTACTGCCCTACTCAGAACTAATTGTATCGTTTTAATTTGTTAGAAATAAATACAAAGAACCTTCCTGTAATGTAAATTTTCAGAATACAGAAATCTTAAAAGAGTCTTGGATCCCTCAACAGATAGGTTTTTTTTTTTGAAGTATAAAAATAAAAGAGAAAAGTTTTAAAAAGAAAAGTTTTAAAAAAGAAAAGAGAAAAGGATGTAAAATTGCACGTGCTGTGCTGTTTACATTGTTAACATTGTTAAATTTTCAACCCTAGCAATATAGTTAACAAGGAAATTTTTAGGTTGACCATATGATGAACTGAAGAAATGTAGCTTTTCTGGACCACGAGGTATAATTTTTCAAAAGATTCTTTTACTAGACAAACATGGTGATTATATGAAAGAAGATGCTCTTGGTGTGTCATGCTTTTGTTTTGTGATTAAATGACATTCGCATGAGGCAACCAAATTGTATGAAAATTAATTTTGCCAGATTCATATTTAATTCCTACCATGTGATATATATTTTCTAGAAATGAAAGAAATTTCTAGTAAATATATAATGATTAAGTTCAGATATTGAAGAAAGCTAAACATTCTTTGAAATTGTAATAATGTTTCCGCACTAATATTTCTTTTTTTGTAATAATTGATATTCACACAGTTATGGCAAAATACTTTTGGGGTGGAAATCATCTCCACTTTGTATCTACTGCATAATCAATTTCTCAATAACATGTGAGTCCTTCAAGTCGCCGGTCGAAAGGAGAAAATTGTTGGTCGCCTAGTTGAAGCTAATGATTAAAATTAGATTTTTTGATCGCCTAGCTGAGATTTTAATTTGTTGTGAGTTTTTTAAATGTGTCAGTACTGCATTCTATGTTGACCGGCTTGATTATTTAAAATTTTTGAACTTGCTATTCTACCGTAATTTATGTGCTTGATGCTATGTTGAAATTCTTGATTGTGTTTTTTCTTTAAATTTCTTTAAAAGTTGCTTGGCTTGAGTCTTTGAATGCTATGACAAGCTATTTAAGACTTTTTAAAGTTTTTTTCTTTAATAGCATATGCATCTCATTCCAAAATGCATAGGATCAAAATACAATCTTAATTTATAAATGTAAACTCGTATTGGTTTTTTTTCTTGTTTGGTTTCCAGAACAAAACAAACCATTAATCTCATCAAATTTGCGCATAAGCAGCATGCATGCCAACTCAAGAATCTGATAATTCCAGAAATTTCATTTATTACAAAATTCACACAATAAGTATCAGAATTTTTTTTTTTTTTTTAAAAGAGCCACTAGTTGAATTAGACATTGTCCTTGGTATCCTCGGTGGCTCTCTTATATTCAGGTTTGAGCTCATGGGTTCCTTGATTCAGTCCTCTCTTGTTGTACACACATGAATCATTCAGTATCTCCTTCAATTAGAAAAAGAAAATAAGTTACGAATTATACATATAGAAATGTATAAAATTGTATCACAACAATTTTGTTGTAATAAGAATATATCCAAATAGATCGTATGAATAAAAAATTATCATATATTTTTTAATATTTATATATTATTTTAAAAAATATTGTTTTTTCTATAACAACAGACAGCTAGCTAGAAATCAATACACGCGTCATTGTATAAATAGCCACTAAAGCATCTCTTCTTTAAACTTCTTTTCAATACAAGAAGGCAATAATTAAAAAAGGGTCTACTTTCGCACAATCATATCTCTGCTTATCGAAAACCCAAGAAACAACACACAATGACCGACGGAGAAGTGGTTATTCCTAGCAACGTTGCTTGCTATTGTTTATGGTGCGAGTTTTGTTTTACCGATTGAAGGAAGTTGGAACCACAGCTGCATGCATCCAGTGAGTCGGATGACCATAAAAACTAAAAAGCACGAAAAAATCATGCAAAATCTTGAAGTGCCAGGTCAACAAGAGTGTCCTCTAGCAACCTAGCTATCATCGATCTTACAAGTGATTTCATAATTGGATAGAATTTGAATCAAATTTAAGATTAAAATTAAGAATAAATGCATGGAGATTCTGAGTTTTAGTTTTCTCCGATCTCTCATGGCTACCAAAGTATTCAATCAATTAAGAATATAGGCCCAATTAAGTACTTGAAACTAACGGTAGAGATTAATTAAAATAAATTAACAAGGAGTGTAGTAAAAAAAAAAAAACAATGATAATTGTATTTAAAGGAGCTTGACCAACAAATTTTGAAAGATTTTTTAGAGGTTGCCAAACTTTTGGAGATTTGACTAGTAATATTTCATTCTATTACTTAATTCTCTTATTATTATTATTATTATTATTATTATTATTATTATTATTATTATTATTATTAATATTAATATTTTTGGACTTTAAAAAATGGGAGCGCAAGTCTTAGACTTCTAGTTCTCGGTATATTTATATGCTCAATTTAATCACGTGACATGTTAAACTTATGCACTACTTGGCATTTATCACTTGTTAAAAATGAAAACGATATGACTAAAGGACGGTTCAAATGCAAAAATGAAGTACTGCACGCAATTAGTGTTACAAAAATTAAGTACAACTACATAAAATGTTGCATACAATGGAATCTCGCCGTAATCATAATATTTGATAGTTAAATGTTTTAATAAAAATTACTTTAGAGGATAAGAGATACAAAATAACTCTTACTCTTATGTAATAAGCTAATTAATGAAAAATATTATTATTCATATTCATCTTACCAAATATGATACAAAAGGATAAGCCAGTAAAACAATTTTGTTGACATCCCTAATGACAATGGGGTGGATTTTTGTTGTCAATACAAGTCTTTTATCTTACGAAGAAATATATATGCATACATATATATATAGAGAGATGAGCTATGGTGAGACGTGGAGTAAAACAAGTTTGTACTCCACGCCACTATATTTCCATTTTGACCGATCCGAACCGTTCAACATGTTCTCTATATTGAAATGTGCTTGGAGACCAAATTTTACATTTTTTGGAATTTTTTTACTATTTATTAAGCCACTTTGAAAATCGCTGATCCGGTGGTCCAGAAAAGTTTACTGTTTTTTACTGTTCATGCAGTGGATCAGCGATTTTCAAAGTGGCTTAATAAATAGTAAAAAAATTCCAAAAAATGTAAAATTTGGTCTCCAAGCACATTTCAATATAGAGAACATGTTGAACGGTTCGGATCGGTTGTTTGGATTTTCAAAATGAAAATATGGCGTGGAGTACAAATTTGTTTTACTCCACGTCCCACCATAGCTCATCTCTCTATATATATACATACATATATAAATATATATATATATAATATAGGACC
>JAJGRW010000239.1:160445-190465 GCA_025461045.1 Carex parvula | reverse complement strand
TAGATGTACTGGCAATTTAAAGTAATGTACATACAAGTTCACATTTTTATTTAGTACATATCATTTTTACTTGTATTTTGACTACCAATTGAACTTATATCTTGCTATTACTTGTATTAAGTGTAAATGTTGCATACCACATCATGTTCCTGTGCTATAGCTTTTCCCTTCACTATTTGATCTTTATTTCTAATTTTCTTCATATAAGGGTAGGTTTAAGCATGTAGCAGTGTTCCTGGGGTCTTTAAGCCCAACAGATTTTTTATAGGATTTTTGGTGTATTTTAAGTATTTTATTTTGAGCTTTGAATTTACTGTTTTCCAGTTTAGGTTATTCTGACAGCCAAACTTCACAAATTATTTCTGAGCAACCTACTAACTAAAATTTTTGTTCTTTATATTTGTCCTAAATGCTAAAAAAAGTTTCAGAAATTTGGGGCTTAGGTGCTATTTTTAACATGAGTTCATAAAGGTGCTATTTTTAACATGACTATTTTTGACAGTTTTTAAGTTTTTGAAAAGACGTACTCTTCAAAAAAAAATTAAATTATTTTGTGAAGCCAAAAATAGAAAAATTTATAGAAATGTTCAGGAGAGTGCGTTTTATCTGCCTGTGAAGTGGCATGGTCAGAATCTAAGTAATGGTTTGCATGATTGCATTTGGTCAGAATCTAAGTTTATAGCTATTTTTGCAATTTTAATTCATTTTTCACTGTTTTTAGGTCTTTTCTTGTACCAGCAAGCATGCTATTGCTTCTCTTTTGTCAATTGGTTCTTATATTGTGCTATGGCCACAAGTGACACTCTCTTTTTTCTTTATATTATTTATATTTGTTTGATGCCTTTCTTGAAAAGTGCATCTTAGCTTTCAGGGAAATGAAAAAGATTTGAAGTCAATTTTGAAAATACGGCTGCTTGCATCTTGTTTTGGCAGTGCATTATTATTATTCCTCTAATTAGTTGATTGGTCAAGATGTGTAATCAGATGCTAATTTACTAGCTGAGCTTATTATCAGCTTGGATTGATGAGTTCTCACATATATATAGTTTTTTTTGTTTTTTTTATGTAGTCGATCACATCAACATTATTATTGGATAATCTTTGTAACCTTACAAATTTTCCAAATTTTATTTATTGATCTAAGCTTATTGTTGACCTTCGGTTTTTTTTTCTAACTCAATATTTTCCAATTGATGCTTTACTGGTAGTATATATCCCAAAATAATTTGTTTGCTAAAGAAATATGTAGGGAAGTGGTTGAAACAAATTACATTTATTGTTTTATTCTTTGTTTATCCCTTCTAAAGGAAACATAATCTAGAAAGGAGCTAGGACATAATTTATGTAATGATTAATGTAGAAGAAATCAGCTTCTTTGCTTGGTTTAATATGTCTTAAAGAAAATTTTAAAATTATTTGTAAGAAAAAGAAGTTGCATAAATGCTGTTTTGTCATTTAACTTTTGTCAGATATCCATTGGTTTTCCAGACGATGGGCTTGGAAGCGGTTTCACAAGCAACTTCAACCTGTGGTATTTTTTTATTCTCTTTTCACTTATCTTAGTTCTTCTGAATTGCTGTAGCATATTGGAATGCTATTAATTATAAAATACAAGCTTGCTGTCTTAGTTGGAAAGCATAAAGCAAGCTGCTGGCTTAGTTGGAATGCTTATAAATGATAAAAATATCAAGCTTGCTTAGCTATTTGGAATGCTTATTTTCTGAGTTTCAATTTATCAAGCTTGCTGTCTTAGTTGGCTTTTGCTATACTAATTTCAGTACCAGGTGTGGTAAATGTACCAGGGGCATTCCTATATCCTTGGATATTTACCTTGACTATCTCACATTTTTTTATTATACTAGAATTATAATAATCATGTTTAGGGTTTGCTTTATAATCATGTTTAGGGTTTGCTTAGCTGTGTTTAGGGTTTGCTTTTTCATCTGTTTATAAAGAAAACATTTACCTACATATCTGTGTTTAGGGTTTGCTTCAGTTGGTCACTATTGTAAGTGAGGTATCTGTAATTTATTTGCCTATCTTCTAATATTATAGCACAATTGCCATCATGCTGGGTTGCATCCATAGTACGGACCAAAATGCCCTTCTGTCAAAAACTGGCAAATCAGGGGACATAGACCCTGATTTTGTCAAATCCTAATACACAGACACGTAGAGGACTCTCTTTCAAGCACTTTAGACTCAAATTTTGTATCAATTGGATTTTTCTGCTATTTTCTATGGATTTTTGAATCTCAGCCTTTCAATTTTCTGATATTCTGATACTCTTTTTTATCTGTTTCTTCATTTCTGCTGCATATGGTTCATGATATAAGACCAACTTTTACACTTTTTTTTTAGATAGGTAGAAAAACACTACTTTTGAATGGTGTAGAGTTTTTAGGGTGTATTTGAAGGAACTTCGATTAGGACTAATTATATCAGCTGAAATAAAAAGAAAAAAAAGAAAAAGAAAATTAAATTATTTTCATAGAAAACTAAAGGAAATATGTATTGAAATGGTTGAAACTAAATTAAATTTTATTGTTTTATTCTTTGTTTTCATCCCTTCTAAAGGAAATAAGTAATTTAACTTTTTAATCCCTTCTGATTATTAATATATGCTAATTGTGCAGACTTATCTGAAATTCCTTAGCAAATTTTGGAGTTAGTAAAGAAGTTGTGTGAAATCGAAGTGATACCTCATTCATTGACTCTTGGATATTCTTACTGGGGTGCAGGTTTGTTTAATAGTTTCTCTTATCATTTGTTTATTTTTCAGCAATTACCAAATGTAGTGCTACTCTTGGTTGATTTCAGCAATTACCAAATGCAGTGCTACTTTTAATCCCTTCTCTTACCAAATGCAGTGCTATTTTTCAGCAATTACACGTGCTACTTTTGGTTGATTTGTGCACTGTTCCAGGTTAGTGTGTTACACTTTTTCTCATATGTGTTAAATTGATCCAATATTCGGCCTTCTCTATATGCAAACTGCATAAATGAAGATAGTGTTTATGATTTGTCTGGGATTAACTGCTCAAATGTAGGTATAGCAGTCAAACTTTCAGTTTCAATTTTTAATAATTCATTAGAGATAAATGTGAAACTAATAAATATCATATCTGCAGTTGAGACCTTTTTTCAAATATTTAGATATGAATATAGATTGCATGGCTACAAGTCAGTAAAAACTTAAAAAAAGAAGAAGCACATATATGCTAACAGAACTTAACATATGGATGAGTTATTTAAATAACTTATTATTATGGAAATAAATATATATTGACCTAGATTGGTATATTAATTTGAATGCATGAAAACATAAAAACTACAATTGTTCTAAACTTCTAATTTAATGGAAAAATATATCACAATTTCGCATCTTTTCTTTCCTATGGATACATACAATTAATAGTTAATATTCCTTTCAAAAATATTTGTTTTCATCTTCTTTTCATTTTCTAATTTACAACTATAATCGGTACATTGTTTAATCTGCTACAACAACAACGCCTCTGTATTTCTACATTGATAAAGGTAATTCTCTAATCTTTATTTATTTTTTATTTTTCAAAAATAATTTCTCCCCTGCAACCTAATATGTATTAGATACTCATTTTACTATGTGTATGTATATACATATCAATATCCAATTATAATATAATTTTCCATCCGTTGAATAGAATTGTAGTTAACATTAGGACATTGGACTTTTTCATAGACTTGACTTAATACTGATCTAGGCGGCTATCAATTCTTATAGAAAGTTTAGATTTTTAATTAGATATCAGCTTTTCAAGTAATCTTCCTAATTAGATATCAGCTTTTTAAGTTTAGATTTTTTAATTAGATATCAGTTTTCAAGTAATCTTCCTAATTTCCTAATTAGATATCAGCTTTTCAATTGTCTCTATCACTTATATATCTATTTCTCACTATTCATATAATTCTCCATATCTCTGATTCAAGGGTCCTTTAAGTCAATTCATATGACATAGAAGATATCTATTTTCTCACAATTTTTTGAAATTTTTGTTTGCATATTGATCTCTGCCTTGTGTTTTACTGTTTAAGTGATGACCTTTTCATCAAAAAGTATATATACACTCAACAGATTTGTAAATAAACATAAAGTGATGACCTTTTAAATACCTCTAAGAGTTTCTTTATGGCAGTCAAGCAATGGGTTTTTTAACGGTGGAAAAATTTGCTCAACTGGAGTGTCTAAATTACTTTTGGTGGGATATGAATGCCGTGCGCGTGCATTTCATGATGAAGACTCGCCGTAATAATAGACTTTACTTAGTCCTTCTAGATAATGACGTAAGAATCGCATTATTCTTTCAAATTGTCCTATTTAGTTATATATTACCTACATGCTGTTTTAACATTTGGTTCTTTTAGAGAGCAAAAATGTTGGCCAAAGTTCCGGACGAGATGAAATCATATGTAGAAAACAGGGTTCGAGTTGGCCATTTGATTTGTCTAAAGGATTTCAAAGTTGAACCGGCATATCAAAAGTATATGACTTTTGCTAAATGTAAAATTGTGGAACGAGATTTTCAAATTGTTTTTGACAAAGATACCACTATCCTTCCTCTTTGTCAAAACATATGTGATTTCCCTCTTTACCCCATGGTGTCATCCATTGAAACAATTTACGGGATCCAACACGGCAATCATCTCATAGGTAATTATTTTTTGTTCATATAGTTATTATTTAGGAGCTGTTAGCGTTTCCAAAATATCTTGCTTAATTTTAATGGACACCTTACAATTTTTATTTCCTTCCTTTAGATGTAGTTGGTCGAGTCTGTTATGGGCATAAAATGGAATACCTTAATTCG
The DNA here is from genome assembly GCA_025461045.1 of Carex parvula. Classification (NCBI taxonomy): domain Eukaryota; kingdom Viridiplantae; phylum Streptophyta; class Magnoliopsida; order Poales; family Cyperaceae; genus Carex; species Carex parvula. The sequence continues at coordinate 185,615 of JAJGRW010000239.1, read as the reverse complement.
GATGGAGGATATCGTGTACCTGCCCTTGAGATTTATCTACTAGACATGACGTGAGTTAGAATTATAGTGTTACTTATGAAAGTTATATGATATAGATGATTTCCCACCAACTTTGTATTTCTATTCGTTACATTTGTTCAACTTCTTTAATTTTTCAGATGCAATGTGATTGCATTAGTTTTGATGGGCTTACCTTTGACCAACCATGTGAGGCTTGTTCGAGCATGTCATGATAAGTCCATCATATTTGTCACTCGGGTGAAAGTAATCCTTCATACACCACGTACGACATTCATATCTGTCCTCCTTTCATTTTTCAATATTCCTCTCTTAGTAATGTATAAAAGTATGTTAAATATGGATTTATTTGTAGTTAATTATTTGCAAGCCACAGATATTTCCAGTGTTACTTTTTATCCAATCATGCCGGAAGTCTTCGCCTTGAAACATAGGTAATTGTAAGTTTAAAAAACAATTAGAATGTTGTTATCTTTCATAAATCAATAATATTTCTGATTAAAGCTTTATTTAATTTGCACAGAATTAACCTACCTCTTTAATTATGCAAGGATGGAGTCAAATGATGTTTGGGGTTTAGGATATTGATATTATGGTTGTGTTTTATGTTGCCATTTTGGTAGTTTTGTTGGGTAGCTATTTTTCTCAAATGTGGCTTTGCTTTGTTATGAAAGACCAGCACCCAAACAATTAAGGTTCGATATATTTTGAAATTTTGTTGGGTAGCTCTTTTGTGAAATGTTGCGTTGTTGCTGTTTTGGATGTGTGAATGTATGAATTGTAGTGTACTGAAAGGCATTTATGCAAAATTTTATGTTATTTTATGTTAATTTCCTTTTCTGTTAGCAACATGGCAAACGCCACAATTTTAGTGCTGCTGCCTATTCCCATGGTCATTCTCCTACTCAAGTAAAACTGTGTTATTGTACTAGAAAATATCTCTGTGTTTAGAATTTAGATATTATTCCCTCTGCTCACAGGCTCTATTAATTATATTAGTTTCACCCAATTTATAGGAGCTTAAAAGTGTGGTATATCAGGTTAATTAATGTTATGCGGGTAATCATAGTAAGTTAGGTTTTCGATTAAATAATTTTTGTTGTGAAATATTGAGATAGCCACTAGCAATTTATTGGCATAAGCATGAAAGTGCAATGTAAAGATTGAATATTTTAAGTGAAAAATGCTTCTATAGCTACACATGTTGTTTATGCTTGCCTTATAAAAAATATACGTGTGTATACTGTCTATGACAACTTGATTTCTCCTGCAGAGCATGCTCAGAAGATTCCTTCTATTGTAATGCATTCGAAGATCTGGCTCACCCTCTCTATCTCATCAATAAATTTGGAATTTTCAATCTATTCGCTTAAAGATCCAAATATTATGTGAAAGAAAAAGAATTGAGTAATTAAAGCTTACTGTGATGATCACTATAAGAAAAGTAAAAAGTAAAAAGAAAAGACGAAAGAAAAACTAAATTTTTATTTGCTGCATGGGCATTATTGGTTGCTAATGAAAAGAGCAACAGAGAGTCTTATCTAAAGCTTGTTCACGCAAACCCAAAATCATTAACAGAGATATTTTTGCACTCAACGACTTTAGATAAGATTAAGTACGAAGGAGTGGCGTTGTGGATTAACATAGAGTGATGAATTCTTAAATTAACAGACATTAATTTTATGTTATTTTCGTAAATTTCTACATTTGATCTATGTCCAAGGATTCTAGATAATTGCTTCAATCAATTGCATTAAGAATGTGAATTTTCATTTCAGTCAACACAAAAGTTGACTTTATTGAATTTTGACAGAGTTGAACTAATGAAGTCATATTTCCTTAATTCTTTGAACTAAAAGTTCTGAAAAAATCAGATTAAGTGCATTTAAGTATTGTTTATATGCTGTAGGAAATTCGAATCAAAATTCAAGAGGACCTGAGAGTTATAAATTCTTTTTTAAATTGGACAGATTTGCCCCTAGCTGGAATTTTTGAGGTTTTCCTTTGATTTATGCAAACATCTTGTGCCTAATATTGTGCACAATATACTTATTGGAAACATGAACCAAATCATATAACTATAAACTTGTGTAATCCAAAATTCAGGTGATGCACTTATATCATACTGGTACAAATCATATAACTTAGTGTAATTCAGAAATTCAGGTCATACACTTGTACTATATTGGTATAGAGTTAAATCACCATACCATACATTTTACTCCAGATTTATCCGAATCAAATAAAAAAATCAATTTTTTTGGTCAGCTTTATAAAACACTTGCCTTTTATCTTGTTTATAGTTTCTTAAATTCTCCTGCGCTATAGCTTTTTCGGATCTCAAAAGCTATAACACTATTAACCGCTTTTCTTTTATAATGATTCTAAATAGCTAGCTACGTTGAACCTTCGCTTTTCCCTTGTGAGAAACCCTTAGACGTGATCCTAGAGTTCTTGAAAGAATTTGATAATTTTAAATTGACAAATATGTGGTATATATTATTTGGATGAGACTTACTTGATGGCGGCCTTGATCTCGTCATAGGTGGCGGCCTTCTCGATCCTGACAGTGAGATCGACCACTGACACATCCACGGTGGGAACACAGAAAGACATTCCGGTGAGTTTGCCGTTTAGAGCAGGGAGCACCTTCACTACAGCCTGCACATTTATGAATTATTATAAGGTTATTTCAATGGAACTTGTACTTAACATGAAGATGTCAGTGAAAGCAATTGAAATTAAATTTTCATGAGTATGTTTGTTTGAATTTGTTTTTAATAACCTTGGCAGCACCGTTGCTTTATTTCTTGAATTCACTCTTCTCCAATTCGGAACTTTGCCATTTTACCTTTTTCATCTGATTTGTTTTTTATTTTAATCATGTTTCTTCTTTATTATTTTCTAAATATCATGAGTAAAATAATAAAAAATAATATATAATAGGCATATCGTTTCCTAGATTTTTGAAAATTACCGTATTGCCGTATCCGAATGATATTAGTATTAATAGTTTGCCTTCAAATAGTGTATATATGAATTTTACAATCAATACATCACTTATGAAGTTAATGTCATATTTTTCTAATATCATTGGACAGTCATAATTGAGAAGAGAATGGCATCTAGCTCTTCTAAGGAACGCAAGCGTTTATATGACAACAAAAGATATGCAAGGTTGGATTACACAAGTAAAGAGAGACGAAAGGAGAGGATGCGAGAGTACAATAACAAGCAAATTTATGGGTTGACCAGTAGCATGGCAGCAGATGAACTCTACACATGCAATAACACTTCAATTGAAAATGGATCATCTCATATCGAGGGTGGAAATGCATCTATCAATGAAATACATCAGAGAAATAAGACCACAGTGCTTGATATAGAAAGGCAAACTCAGATAACTAATGAAGGTAAATGTTTTCTTTTGTTATGATTTTATTTATAGCATCATAACAATGAGTAATGTTTATTTTTATTACACAAATCATGTTTTTTGTCCTTTACTTTAACAGATGAAATTGAAGATTTAGATGAAAGTGACGATGTCATCATCTTTCCATCAGAAGAGTCATGGGCGGAGATTGACGGTAATAAAATTAATTTTTTTGCAAATCCTAAAAATTGATCATCTATCACCATAGAACCACATAAGTTATATAAGGATAATATAAGCGTTATTGTTATTGTAGGTTTATTTGAAGATGGGGAAACTAGCTTAAACCCAACAATGACACTAGCATCTACCAGAAATGAAAGCAAAAATAATGACCCATTTGATTTTGTATATCATGGCTTGCCTCCCTTACCCGACATTCTGCAGAAGCAACGAGATTGCAAGTTCTGTAAAGCTAAGCGATTCCAGTACGAATTTCCTACCTTTTGTTGCATGAATGGTAAGATATCACTCGCCCCGAATAAAGTTCCTGATGAGTTGTATCGTCTATTTACAACTGAAGAGCCTGATGGTGTGTCTTTCCGACATTTCATACGATGTTACAATTCTCATTTTTCCTTCACATCGTTGGGAGCGAGGGTAGATAAAAATTTGGCCAACATGAGAGATGGTGTGTACACATTTCGTGCTCACGGCCAAATTTATCATTTCTTAGATCAATTGGTTCCTCAAAATGAACCTAAATACTTGGAGCTTTACTTTTATGATACCGATACAGAGTTAGATCAACGGATGGATAGAACACCAAATCTTGATAGGAGCACCGTTCAGATACTAATGGGTGTTCTATCAAATAATCCATATGCACAAACATTTAGGATGCTGAGAGACATACCGACGCTCGATAATTATCGAATAACACTAAATGCATCCGTTAGGGATCTTGATCAAAGAACACATAATAAGCCAACCGCATCTCAAGTTGGTGCCGTCTGGGTCGAGGGAAATGGAGATCAAACATCGTACAAGAGAAGCATAATAGTGTACGATAAAAATAATTGTCCTGCGAGAGTTCAGTGCTATCATGGATGCTATGATACATTAGGATATCCGTTGTTACATCCCAATGGTGAGCCTGGCTGGCATAAAGAAATTCCAATGGTTGGCCAATCTGTGACTACCACTTCAACGACAGAAATGACTCAATTTGAAGAAGATGGAGGTACACTTTGCTTCGCATTTTTATTTAAATGATCAAGTAATTAATAATTAGATTAATTTTTTTTTTCTAAAAAAATAACATGGACCTTCTTTTTATTATAGAATGTCGTGATTCAAAAAGAAGGAAGGTTGTCTCAGCAAGAGAGTATTACTGCTACAAGTTGCAAATACGATCTGAAAAAAAATTTGATCCTTGTGGGAGGAAGGTTATTTCAACAATTTTTGGTAGACATGTACATAAAGATAGAGTCATGCCGTTTGGATTACCTAAGAAACGAACAACCCAAGATACGCGCAGACCTATACCAAGGGATTGTGGATAGTATAAATGCAGGGGAGGTGCGAGGTTCTCGAGTTGGCAAGCTTATTGTGTTGCCGCCTTCATTCATAGGTGGTCCCAGAGATATGCAGAGAAGGTACTTAGATGCTATGGCATTGGTACAGAGATACGGAAAGCCTGATATCTTTTTTACCATGACGTGCAATCCGGAATGGGATGAGATACGGGCTGAGTTATTGCCTGGACAAACAGCACAAGATCGCCCCGACTTAACAACCCGTGTATTTCGGGCAAAAATGGAGGATTTGAAGAAATTTATCTTTAAAGGTAATTTTTTTGGAGATGTCGCTGCGCACGTGTATGTCATTGAGTTTCTGAAACGAGGGTCACCTCATGCACATTTTCTCATAATCTTGGAGTCTGGTTGTAAGATCAGAAATCCAGAACAATATGACAACCTTGTGTCCGCAGAGATCCCTGATCAAAGGAAGTATCCTGAGTTGCACAAACTGGTTGTTAAACACATGTTGCACGGACCATGTGGGCCTTTGAGAAACACAAGCCCATGCATGAGAAGTGGTCGGTGTAGGTTTCGCTATCCTAGACAATTTAATGAAACAACTGTTCAGGGAAAGGACTCCTACCCTGTATATCGGAGAAGAGACAATGGCCATACAGTGCACGTGCGAGGTTGTGAGCTTGACAATATATGGGTGGCTCCTTACAACCCACATTTGCTAATGCGCTACAACTGCCACATCAACATCGAGATTTGCTCGAGTATCAAGGCCGTGAAGTATCTATTCAAGTATATATACAAGGGTCACGACCGTACACAAGTTCATGTTGGATCTTCTGAAGCCAGCGCGTCCATCGATGAGATTAAAATGTTTCAAGATGCTCGATGGGTGTCACCACCGGAGGTAGCATGGCGCATTTTTGGGTTTCACCTGAGTGAGATCAAGCCTTCGGTAAGATCTTTGCAGCTGCATGTTTCTGGTAAACAATCCATTTGTTACAACGAGAACGATGATTTGGAGGAGGTTTGCCAGAGGGATAAGCTAAAGAAAACTATGTTAACGGAGTTTTTTGAGGCTAACAAGACTTTCCCAGAGGCAAGGAATTACCTATATAGGGAGTTCCCAGAGTATTTTACATGGGACCAAAGCCAGTAAAATATGGAAACCGCGTAAAAAGAGGAGGTGAGGTCGGTAGAGTTGTTTATGCTCCTCCAACAGATTCCGACCGGTACTACTTGCGCATACTTCTCAACCATGTAAGAGGAGCAACTTCATTTGAACATCTTAAAACGGTCGACGGAGTTGTGCATCCATCATACAGAGCATCAGCTCAGGCGAGAGGTCTAATAGAAATGGATGACAGTCTATCTGAGTGCCTTCTTGAGGCAGCAACATTCAAAGTCCCGTCAGCTCTTAGAAGGCTTTTTGCAACGATTTTAGTTTTTTGTGAGGTAGCCAATACCCGCGAGTTGTGGGACAAACATTACATGGACATGTCGGAAGACTACCGACGAGTCCATAGCTCATCGGAAATGGTGCAACATATGACACTCAAGAGTGTTGGTGAATATCTCGAAACTATGGGGAAGAGTTTAGATATGTATGGTCTTCCTGAGATCTCTGCAAATAACGATTATAGTTGTGGGGATTTTCGGGAAGTACATGAAGAGAATAGTATAGAGGTATCAGAAGATGATTTGCATGCATCAAATTCACTTAATGAAGACCAACTATCTGCCTATGAGGAGATTATGGAGCATGTTGGAAACAACAGTCCAGCTGTTTTTTTCATTGATGGGCCAGGTGATACGGGAAAAACATATTTGTATAAGGCATTGTTAGCTACTGTTCGATCCCGTCGGCTCATTGCACTTGCTACTGCCACTTCTGGAGCAGCAGCTAATAATATGCCCGGTGGGAGGACGGCACACTCTAGATTTAAGATTCCTATCAAGCTCGATTGCAAATCTGTTTGTATAGTCAGCAAACAAAGTGCGACTGCAGAGCTACTCCGGAGGACTACTTTGATCATATGGGATGAGGCATCCATGGTGAATAGGCAAGCTATCGTGGCACTTGACAGAACATTGCAAGATGTAACATGATGCAATGAACTGTTCGGAGGAAAAATTGTAGTATTTGGTGGTGATTTTAGACAGGTTCTTCCCGTGGTCAGGCGTGGAACTAGGGCAGAGGTTGTCGACTCGACACTCCCAATGTCCCCGTTGTGGTCATCCGTAAAGAGAAGAAGGCTTACACAAAACATGCGAGCTAGATTGGATCCATTGTTCTCTCAATTCGTACTGCGCGTAGGTGATGGAACTGAATCATCATCTAAGGATGATTTTATTCGTATTCCGGATGACATGGCAATTCGTTACACAAATGATGAGCAGTCCATAAATGAACTCATAGAAGCTGTCTTTCCTTCTTTACATCTCAATGGACTAAATTTAGATTATATCGCTTCTCGAGCAATTTTGTCAACAAAGAATGATCATGTGGATGAACTAAATGTGCGCATGATTGACCGTTTTCCCGGTGAGGAGAAGATTTACCACAGTTTTGACACGGCCGTGGATGACACCTATAGTATGTTGTATCCTTCTGAATTCTTGAACTCATTGACTCCGAATGGGTTGCCTCCTCATGTGCTCAAGTTGAAAGTGGGGTGCCCCGTAATTTTATTGCGCAACCTTGATCCTGTAAATGGGCTCTGCAACGGTACAAGACTGGTGTGTCGTAGTTTTCAGAATAATGCAATAGATGCGGAGATAGCAGTTGGACAGCATGCAGGTAAAAGGATTTTTATTCCAAGAATTCCTTTTAAGCCCCTCGGATGAGGATTTGTTCCCATTCAGATTTAAGAGAAAGCAATTTCCAGTCCGCTTGAGTTTTGCTATGACAATTAACAAAGCACAGGGGCAGACTGTACCAAATGTCGGTGTTTACTTGCCTGAGCCTGTATTTTCGCACGGTCAACTCTATGTGGCATTGTCAAGAGGAGTATCTCGGCAAACCACACATGTACTTGTAAAACCTTGTGGAAATAGTAATGCATCTGAAGGAGTTTTTACTAAGAATGTTGTATACCGAGAAGTTCTAACAGCACAATGAGGTAAATATTAAGCTTAAATTGTTAACTTCAAATATTTAACTAAATTTCTCAATAGCTTATGTTTTTTTTTTATCTAACAGCCGAGTCGATGTGCTAACACTTGCTGTTCTTGCCATACTGGAGCCATAATTTTTTTTTAAATTGTTGTCCATCAATATTTGTATTATTTCTTTCTTTTTTGTTAGTGCTACTGCTGTTGCTTGTAAGCATGTGGTGCTATTTGCTTTATGTTTCCTCGTAACAATTAATTTGAATTATCATTTGAACATGTGTGTTTCCTCCAATCGATATTATTTTGGTGCTATTTTCCATTTGAACATGCATGTTTCCTCATAACAATTAATTTGAATTATCATTTGAACATGCATGTTCATCAATAAAAAGGTAAAATTTAAATTGATGTGAAGGACGTCATATTTTTTTTCTTGAAATTGAGGTTTGATTTCAAGGTTTGCTTCTTAATTATTTATTGACTATTTACAAATTGTTAAATTCATAAATTATTTTCAATTTTTAACTTTTTATATAAAAAATTAATTTTGGACAAAAATAATTTGTGTATGGAATTATAGAAGAAACTATTTAATGTTTTGTGTACAATTTGTACGAAAGTATAATATGATTTTTAAAAAAATCATAGGTCAAAATTTTAATAAAGAAAATATTAGTATGTTATGTTTTACTTCATAGACATGTCATTTATATTTATGTTAATGATTTATTTTATTTCCATGAATGTAAATAGTGAAAAATCTTATAATCTTGTGTTATAGAGATTCTTTTTAAAAAAATATGATGTGTACTCAGTTAGCTCCCCTATACTTAAAATTGAATTCTGACCCTGACAAATCCGTTTGTCTAAGTGAATAGGGATAGTAAATAGAATGAGAAAATACAGAACGATACAGAATGAAAAAAGAAAAACAAAACAACAGAAGAGAACAAAATATAACAGAATGAAAAAAAATAAACCAATAATAGAAACAACGAAAACATAAATAAAATGAAAAAAATAAAAATAAAAACAAAAAATAAAACATAAAATGAAACCAATAATACAAACAAAGAAAATATAAAATGAAAAAATTGACATATATGAGAGAATGCGAATTCCTTGACATCAGGGGTGTTCATCGGCTCGGTTCGGTTGAAATCGAACCGAACTAGGCAAATCGAAGTTATAATTCGGTTTCAGAAATGGAACCAAACCGAACCGATTTAGCATTGCAACCGAACTGAACCGGACCAAAGTTTTATTTCGGTTTGTTCGGTTTATTCGTTTTAAACCGAAATATATTAATTATTTTTATTTAAAGTAATTGATTTATGATAAACCGGATATATTAAGAAATAAACCGGGATATTAAGAAATAAACTGGAATTATTAGAAATAAACCAAAGTATTGAAAGCAATTAATTAAGAAATAAGTCGGGGTATTAACAAATAAATCGAGACGGTCTGGACAAAATTCATAATATATAAAGGTTCGGTCGGTTCGGTTATTTCGATTTTGATGATTTCTAAACCAAACCGAACCAAACCGAAGTTATAATTCAGTTTTAAAAATCAAACTGAACCAAACCATTAAACCGAAAAAAACGAACTGTTTAGTCCAAACTAATTCGGTTCGGTTCAAAACCGATTAATTAGAATTTTTTAAGCAAAATCAGAAATGATTAGAGTCAAAGTTGAGTTGGCATGGCAGTGGCCTTTCGAAATTGTAAGTTGGCCTTTCATAAATACAAATAGACAATAAAGTTCTCACTCCAGCTTCTTCTCCGTTACATGGGAAAAACGGAGGGTCTACATTGCATTATTTTCGGCAATTCTTCTTCTCCGTTCGATTCAAATGAAAAGCGATCCTCTTTGTTGCAATATCGGAAACGGAGGCTGGCGGTGCCGTCTTGATCTCCTGCGATGCCGTCTCGAAAGCTTGATTAGACAGGTTCTCAAGTGCCTCTGATGCCTGTGCCGTGTCGATCAGACCCTGTGATGCCTGCGATGCCTGTGATGGCTGTGCCGTGTCGATCAGCCCTCAAAATATTTCCTGCGATGCCTGTGCCGTGTCGATCTCCTGCGATGACTTCAAAAAATGGTAATTTGTCTAGATTCAAACGACCGCACGTCAGTGTCGGTTGCCGCCAAATTAGCCCTATAAATACCGTATCCCTCATCCATTAATCACTTTGGGTTAAAACCGGTATTGCCTTGTACAAATAGAAAACTGGTATTGGCCTTTTACCTCTTTGGTCTCTTATGATAATTGATTTCATCAATGAAGCAGAATTGTTTGAAGTCCCGCTAACTGGCAGGACTTTTACTTGGTCAAGTAAACGACTAATCCCCTCCTAAAAAAGGCTAAATAGAGTTTGACTATCAAGTCATTTACCCTTCACTGCCTTTTCTTTGTGACCTTCCCTGTACAACGTCAGACCACTCCCCTGTCATATTTTCTTTTTCTAAACCTGATTATGGGAAAAGATATTTGGCATAATGATAGAACCCATATTCGCTTGAAAAGAAAGCTTCATATCATGATGACACAAAATACAAACCAGTTGAAAGTAAAATAGTATAGATATTAATTTGTCAACTATGAGGCAGACTATTGCAGAGGTTCTCTTCAGTACTTTTTTGACATTTGTCTCAACCTTGAACAAAGGGTCTTCGCAATGCATTTCATACTTCATGTTTTTATTGCCTGCTGATTTTTGTAGCTGCAAATTTTCCCCTTGTATTAATTGAATTTCTTTCTGTTTTGGTTTTCCAATAATAAAAAAAAAACCTTTAATTGAATTTCTTTCTATTTCTGTTTTGGAATCCTCTACATACCTGTGAACTTGAATTTGACATAATCAGGATCTATGTTCCCTAATTTACAAGTTATTGCCAGAAGGACATTCTTGGCATTTTTTTAGCCACAGAGGCATCAAATAATTTTCCTATCAATTCATGGTGCTTGCTTTGATTGTTTGATGTTCATGTATTGTCTGAGCAGTGTATTGAACATGAGCAATCACCAGAACTGATACAAAGTCCCTTTGAGCACTGTTTTTCTTACCAGTAAAGGAATAAGTATAAGAAACAGTGACTTCATTTGCATATTTTGATGTTTTTGAGTATGTCTTTATGCAATGAACTCTCTGGTTCTAATTTATTCTTTTACTTAACAGGACATACCCCTCTTTTTCATATTTTATAAGTTGCCTTGTAAATGAGAAAATTTCAGAGCTAAGAAACTGGAAAGAAGAAAATATAATTTTTATAAAAGAAAAAGTGAAGAAATGGTTTCACAAATGTAGTGGTTAAGAAATTAAATTATTTTTTACAAGACTTTCTCTTTCTCTGATTGGTTCGTAACTCAAGTTAAGAAACTAAAACTAATTTCACAGTTACAGTGGCTAAGAAATTAGGATTGGATTAATTCCTAAATTACCAAGACTACTATATTTAATTTATTTTGGGTTCACAGATGTTGATGCTTTTAGTCTCATTTTTTTACTATTTGGCTGCTCATTTGCTGAGCCAATTGGCTCTCTATTTCTTAGCAACCGATAATTCATTTCAAGCACCTTTCTAATACTACAAAGTTCTTCATAACTTTTTGTAACTGATGCAATTTCTAATTCATTTCAAGCAATTATCTTTCAACCTTTTTGTAACTGATGCAATGTCCCTTCCAATTTAATCATATTTTACCACTTTTTTGCATATTTTACCACCTTTTTGTAACCTGATTATTATTTCATTTATATGGAGTATAGACGATAATGGCACCCATCTAGAAATTAAGCTCACGCGTGAAGGCCATAGAAAACACTCATGCTTTGGTGGAATTGGACCTCAATGTCCTTGGTGGATTGGATGTCAATATAGAAGAATTAATTGGCGTGGATGGGGTAATGAAATTATTCTCGAATTTTCTTTTTACCATTATCAATGCATTTCCTTTTACAAGAAAAAATAACACAATTTCACCTCTTTTCTTCTTACTATAGGTGGATTCACCCGACCCTGCCCCGCAGCTTTTGAATGTTGCTATGAATGATCCCGTTAATGCTTCCGTTAATGCTCCCGAGCAGAAGTCACCGTTAGTAATCTTTACTATTATTGTCGTCTATATTCAAACCAATTATTTTATCTTTTGTGCAAATTAAAACTTTTTTCCTTTTGTGTAAATTACTAAATTCCAAACTTCCACAATAGATTCAAGCACATAACAGGTCAGTCACCAACTTGGAAGAATTAAATGTTAGAAAACCAATAGTCAAATAAACAAAAAAAAAAAGGAAAAAATGTCTTTATACAACACAAGCAAGTCTGAGTCTGGTAACAAATTTATATATGTCATTTGTGATAACCTTTCGTTCGGTATGACTATATGAGAGTTTATTCTTTTATTATTTTATCAATCCTGTTTAGGAACATGCAAGTTTTATTCTAACCAAATAACTTGCACTTGTTGTACTTTGAATGTAAGTTATTGACATATTTTTATTTCCTCTAAAACTGGAGACTATTATCTCCTTTGCTGGTAGTACTTGTTGTTGAGTATCTCTGTATACTCACCAAATGTAAGAGCTTGATTTGGTTGTATAAACTGAAAAATCAAAATAGAAGGGACCAGATATATATATATATATATATTAGTCAGTAAAATCAAAATAGAAGGGACCAGACGAACAATAAAAGGGTAAAATTTCACCATACTGTGGCTGCAGCTAAAATAGAAGGGACCACATTACCACTGTTCCATGTTGTACTATCCGTTAGAGTCATCTGTTAAACTCACTTGTCTTACTTCTAATATTATAAATTTTTTATAACTTTTAGGAGGAAAATGAAAGAGTTATCATATGCATTGGTTGCTCCATTGTTTAAAAAAACAAGGAAAGAAGCTGCCAAGGAACTGAGAGTGAGCCAGTCAACGCTCGCGGTTTGGTGCAAGCGTAATAATATTCCACGGTGGCCTTATCGCTTAGTTAGCAGCATGGAGACCATGTTAAGTAATATTCAGGTAATATGTACCATAAATCTAGAGACATGATTTGAAGTGCAACCTACCTTGAAGTGCAACCTACCTTTAATTTTTGTTCTCTTTGATTGACAAATTAAAATTATTTACTTCAATATTAGAGCACAAGATCTAGGTGCAGGTTCTGAATATGCGAAAGAGCACCTTGAAACATCTTAATAGTATAACATTTTCACTTCGAAATTACTGGAAAATTATCCAAGTCTGACCAGTTCTCAGTCTATTTTTTATTACAAGGACCGTTGGTCAATGCATACCTCAATCAGAATGGACGGTACTGTACCATACTATGATACCTATAATACTAAGACTTTGTCTCTATTTTACTTTTAGCGTGTCTTTATATTGTGTTGTAGGAATGTGGAATGGATGGCTTCTTAAAAGAGAAAGGATTGTCCTTCACCGTGAGCGAAATAGAAGATAAGAAGAGAAGCTTTGAAGCAAATCCTTCAGAACCATTAGACGACAGCGTCTTGCTCTTAAGGAGCCGTATGCATAGGGCGGCTGACTATAAAAGAAAGAAGGTGGTCGGTGGTCAAGGATAATAGTTGAAGGAAGAACTTTATGCAGTAATTAAGAGTAATGATTATGTTAGGGGTAATTGTTAGTATGTATGTGTTCCTCTTTTGTTAGTATATGTATGTGCCCCTCTTTTGTTGTTAGTATGATATGTAATCGTGTGGTGAAAACAAATTATTTACTGTGCTGCCTTCAAAAGGCCAAGTTAATCCCGTTTTCTTGCTTATATTTATGGCTGCGATTTGAATTTGGTTAATGGTACTATGTTTGGTATTAGAGTGCGATTTCATTTACTCTTGCATTATGTTTTGATTTCTTAATTTAACAGTATGAAACATACTCCAATGAGGAAGTCAAGCAAGAAATCAAGTGTTGAGGTATATATATATTTTTTAAATTTAGTACTTTCAATACTTTTGTTAAAGCTTATTTGATAAATAATGTATAATCATGTTCATGCAAGTTGCGACAGCGCCAGTAACTGAGCTGAAATCAGCCAAAAAAGGTATTACAAATGTAACTTCTTATAGTGATGTTTGCTAATTGTTTCAACTTTTGCAGAAATTGCAAACATCCTTTATTGGATAAACTTTTCACTGAGCCTTCTACTTTTAGTGAGCACAAACTTGTTTTAAAATTGAATTTTGGTTTCTACTTATTTTTTCCATTGCAGATAAACTATTTCTCAGGTTGTGATAATGAAACTCTGTTTGATATTATCAGTTTGGTTCATATGCTGATTTTTCATTTTGTTTTTTATATTTTTTATGTAAGCGAGGATGGAAAAATAACAGTATGCTACTTAGTTTTGGGAATTTGGTCTGAGAATGAATCACCGGGTCACAATGTACTGGCTGCATTGGGGTTTGATAGTGAAAATGCTAAAGAGCTTTCCAAAATCGTAAGCTTCTTTTTCTTTTCTCTAAAAAGTATTATTTTTTCTTTTTATTCAATTGTTAGGTAGCCTGGTAGGTAACCAAATATAAAAGAATGATAGGGGCAAACCGCACAAATTTTGATTTCTAATTTCAACCTTGCAATAATTTGTGCAATTTTTTTAAGTTACAAAGAATATTTATTCATTTACATTTCTTGTCTTCTTTTCTGTATAACCATTTCAATTACTTGTGTTTTGTTGCAGGCCCATAATGATGCTCCTTTTGAGTTACAGATGATATAAATATGATTAAGAGCTTGTTAATTTTTTGATGAAGAAGAGCTTGTTTATAAATCAACAGGCGATTTATGGGACAAGTTGCTTCATGTGTTGGTGTTGGTTTGCTTGCCTCCCCCATATATTTACACATAAAATCGCCTGTTTATAATCCCATTGTCTCTGATGTGATGAAAATTTGATGTTATTTCATATTGATGTTATTTTAGTAAAAATCTTTGGATATATTAAATACTCATAAGAAGAGAGGGTCTTAAAGTGAGATACTAAATGCTGCAATTTATATTCACGTAGAGAAGTGATATAGGTATTATCTAAAGGTATCATTTTGTAATCAAAGTTTTAGACTCTTATTATCAAGCATTATAAACTGTAGACATGAAAATTGGAGAGGCATTTGAACCCTAACAAAAATAGGAACATCCTGCAACAAAGGTTTGCGCAACTATTGCATTAATATTTTCTTCTTTGATTGGAAAGAATTATTCATCTTTGTTTGCCAGTTAATTATTTTTTAGTTTAGTAGCATCTTATATCGATAATACAATTATCAACAATTTCCTTTTATGTTCCGCATTTAGCTCTAAATGGTTAATATTTGTTATGTGTATTTTATGTTTGTTTATTACAGATATGGAGAGTTGGCACCAGGGTCTAGCCTCCTATTAAGGAAGACTGGAGAGCTTTTATGAAAATTAACCAATCATGGGAGGCTATGAGGAAAAATGAGGGATACTTCTGCTTATTTGTTCGGAGAGGCCAAAATGAATTGGCGGACTACTTAGCTAGAAAAGGTAGATTACAGAACTGGGATTATATTGGTTTTTACTTATCCCATGTTTTAGAAGTTGAAAGGAACATATATAATGCATAAAATAGGAACACTAATGTCTGGATGTAAAATTTTGGCCTACGGGCATGAGAAATGCAAAATAAAAAATTCAATTTGACTTGCTTGTTGAGGCTTCATCTTCAATTGCGCTAGATGATTTTTGTTGAAGCTTCATTTTCAATTCTCAGGAGTTATAATTATTGAAGAGAAATAGTTGATGTTATCAATATTCCTTTGTATTAATAAGGGATAAATCATCATATCTTTACTAAACATTATATGTAATCGGACATAAGTGTCATTTTAGTTTCAACGAAATCATTTTCCTTGTATTATGTATATTTTTTAATCACTAATTTTAATCATATTTTGTAATCATTTTTCATCTGACTTTTTAAGTACATATCATCAGATTATGCTAGAGATAAAACAAATTTCCATCTAATCTTTAAAATACATATCTTTGTATAATTGACTACAAAAATTCAAATAATTGCATTTACATTCATTTCATAAAAGTGATCAAAGTTAAAAAGGATGAAATAATTGTATAATTGATTTTTCAATCTCCACGGCAAATGAAAACATAATGAAGAAATTAATTAAAAATTAACACATTTAAAGAAAGTGATCAAAATAATATTTCACTTCCCGTTGCAACGCACGGGCACTTGACTAGTATCTCAAAATCAGCCAATCAGGGAACCATTACCAACGATAAAAGTGTTTTTAATTTTTTTTGAAAACAAGTTACTAGTACTTATTTTGCTAAACCCACGGTATAATACTATAAATAGCGCTGCTAGATGGACCATGCACCTCAGCCTCTCTCTTTCGAATCAATTCAATTTTTAATACGATCCACACAAGTCCACATTCAAATCAATTCAATTTTGAATTGACTAAGCTGAGATCCAAGCAGGTTATGGACTTATGGTTATCCCCTTTGAATGGCCACAACCTTTGCCGAATGAAGCAATCTCCACCGGAGATCCGTCTCAACAAATCAATCAACAAACCCACTCCAAAATCCGCTGCATCTGGCGAGTATACCTCACCTGCATTCGTCACGGCCACGCCTTTTTAATTTGCTACAACCTTCCAGGTCAACATGGTCAACTCCAGCAGTCGCTGCGGCAACAATGCTGAGATTTGGGATAAGTTGGTTCTCGATTGGGCGGCAATTGATTGTGCGTGGATGGATTGTGCGTGGGTAGTAGGGAATTAGTCAGTGTTTTTGTTCTAAGGGGCGAGCCAAGATGTTTAGTAGGGTGAGCATAAATTTATAATTTTTTGTATTTTAAGTATATTTTTATATATTTTTTTTCTGATAAATGTATATAAATAGAAGTATATTTTTTAAAAAACTTTGAGTCAGAGGAGGAAGTTATGTGGCTTCGTCACGGATCATAGTGGAAAAATAATAATGTAAAAACACTGACTAATTGCTAGAACTGTATATAATATACAAATGGACCCAATATATATATTGTATGGAAAATGTACAGTAGATAAAAAAAAAAAATTTAAACATAGTTGACCAGTAAATCTTAGGAGTGTACTACCATATCACCGATATTTTTATTAATATCCAAAATTAATTACAAATTAATAAATATACCCAGAATTAGTGAAATTTCGAAAAATGTCTAAACCGGTCAGATTCTGAAAGAAAAAAACATATAAGTGGGATGTTATACTATTCTTACACCTATTAAAAGAAAAAAAAAATGACGCCATACTATCCAAACAATCCCACTGCTCAAACATCAAACAACGATATATGGCTGAAAGAGAGGTTGAGGAGCAAGAAAATAGTGAGATGCTGGGTTTAGAATGATAATTAAGATTTCTTGCCAACAAAATCTTCCATCTTCTCTCAGGCAAAATCTTTATTTTTTTGAAGATTTTGATGATAAGTTGATCATACATTGAACGCCAAGAAAAGCTCCAACAAATACTATAATTCCAAAATTTACCACCTTAACAAATTAAGAACCAGAATATTGATATGGTTTTGGATTTTTTTGCAGAGAATAATGATAAGTTAACCACCTTCAGCGGCAACTCAACTCAATTTATCCATATGTTGGTGTCCCAATTATTTATTTATTTATTTTTCAACTTTTTTTTCAGTTTTGGATGTTGATATGGCGTCCCACATATTTATTATTATTTTTTGGGGGGCGGGGCTGCAGTATGTTATGGCGTCCGAGTGGAACGCCATACCGTATATCTATCTTCTTATTTTTAAAAATACCGTCCAACCTTTCTCATTTTTAATTTTTTGTTTTTTCTATTTATTATGATTAAAAATTTCGGTCCTATTTTACCCTTAAGAAAATTAAAAGAATTAATGCTATACTTCCATGCTCCCTATTTATAATTCCTATTTTTCTATCAATTTTTCTTTGCCAAGTTCATTCTCTAGCATGTAACTGGTTGAAGCGGCTTGATCCAATCTATAAGAACACGAGCTTTAACAATCTCTGATTCTTATATAGAGATTAATTACCCTTCATTATTTGCTGCCCTTTGATCCAAATCTCCCCTTGAGAGCTGGGAGGCAGAACAACACCTGTTACCGGGTCTACAATATTTGCTTCAAAACCCGCTACCAGACGATCCACAGATCCAATGTAGTTTGTCCCTTCTTTACCATCTGTTCTAAAACAGTGTTAAGATAAATGATCTTTTAAGCCACCACTTTGAAAATTTGGTTCTGGTAAAGTGTTAGTATTGACTATTAAAAATCATGGCAATGAGCAGCTAATTACTGGAGACCCTCAAAAAGATTATATTGTTTCCTCCATTTTCTATTCTTCTTTAGTCTGTTCAAATTGTACAACGATTGAAAAGGAGAACATTTTTTTGTGGAAAAATGTGAGTCAGGCTCACATTTAATTTCATTGAATCAGCTATATCAGCTTTGTAACAAAATTAAAAAGGCAAAACATTTAAGTAGTAAAATGAAAGTGAAATCATGTAATAAAATCAAAACGTGACAAAGAGAAGAAATTTAGATTAAATTAAACCAAACTAAATCATCTGCTGGCTTTAGTGTCTGGTATGATTCTGCACATCTTCCCTGATCACCCTCCTGTGTGCGCCTGCTGATACAATAATCTGTACCAGTTGTCGTACCAGTGGTACCAGGACGGTTTTCTGTTTTGCCATTGACAGCAGCTTTTGATTATTCAGTTGAATCTTTCCTGATATGCCACTTCCTCTTGTAGGTTGCTCATTTCCTTGGCGTTGTCTGTGAATGTTCTAGAGCACAGCTCATTTCTTAGGTGCGGGCACTCAAGGACGGAGAGAAAGGAGAGGGAAAAAAAGGGTAGAATGGTCCACATTTTATTAATTAATAATTTAATATAATACTGTGGAGTAAATTTTAGAGTCCTAAATATTATTATTTTACTAATTTTGAATACATTTGATATATTATAGAGTTAGTATGGATAAATATGTGATTTTCTATAATTTAAAAGGGTAAATACGATATTACAAACTTTTGAGGGGAGAAATACGTAATATTGAAGATTTTGAGGGGATACATGAAATTCCCCCTATTATATACTGTTTGATAAAGGGGTAAAATGAGAGAATAAGAAAAAAGAAACACCTATTCTCATGAATAAGACTTATCCATTTATTCCTTTATTTTCATTATCAAAGTTAGTCTAAATGTATGTGAGGTAACTTTTGTTAGGATGATGATAAAGGAAAGAAAAAACAGAAAGAAGAGGTAACTGGTAAGAAAATAAAACGAAGTAAAAAGTTATCATATTTTTTATTTTTTTTGCTGCATTTTATTTAAGAACTATAAAATATATTCGCTTTACAAGATTAAAAGTTTAACAAAATAATCCCATTAAATTTAATTTCCTATTAAACAACCAATCAAACAAGATGTTTACATAGATTTTTTTTTCCTCCCTCCTATTCCTTTGTAGAAAAGTCAAAACAAGATTTCAGGAAGGCGCATGTCCTTTTTTGAGCGGTTCGGATCGACAATTTGAACTTGAAAAAGGAAGATATAAATATGAGATATGATGAGGAATAAAAAGCATAAGGTATTGGAACCCTCCTCATATATAAAATGAAGTAATCAACACATTCATACTTTCTTCGTTTTAACATGAACAATCATCAATTAGATTAACCTATAGCAACTGATATACAATACCTCACCATAATTGACATACATCCTTGTACACCATTACAAAGGGATATGAAAAACAACATTTTTTATGATGCTTTATAACAAATCACATTATCTCACAAGTCATAACTAGATTATTCAATTCTAATGAAGACGAGAAAAGCTCATTTAACTTTTACTCTCTTATAAAATAAAATCAATCAGCTATATATCACTGGTGTTAGCAATGGCTTACCTGCAAAAAAAGCTTCAAAATTTGCAATACAAATTTGGATAACATCTGACAAGGCCTCAGGAGTAAACACAGCCTGGTGTGGCGTTAGCACAACGTTCTCCATTTCGAACATCTCCTTCGGCACGTTAGGTTCGTTCTCAAACACATCAAGCCCAACCCCTTTAATCTCTCCTTGTACCAATGATCGGACCAACTCAGGCTCATCAATATGGGCCCCACGCCCTATATTTATGATAATGCCTTCCTTGCCGAGGGCTTGCAGAACTTGCTTGTTTATGATGTGGTGAGTTTCTTTGGTTAGCGAGCACGACACAACTAAGACATCAGATTCAGTGGCCAGGTCAATAATATTGGGAACGTACTTGTACTTGGCAGTTGGCTTTGGTTTTCTTGACAAATACGATATTTTGCAACCAAATGCCTCGAGTCTCTTGGCAATTGCAGATCCAATGCTACCCAGTCCGACAATTCCAACCCGTTTACCTCCTAGCTGGAAATTTAAAGAACCATTATTATAAGAGATTATGCATTTCAACCTTCCAGGCAAGCTTTTATAGACTTGCATATATCCAATCAGATTCAGAAATTTTGACTTAAATATGCTCTTGAAAGAAGAATCAACTGTTAGTAGAAGAAAAAGAAGAATCTACTACATGATGATCATACCCTAGATCCAAGTGGGTAGTTCCCTCTTACTGGCCACAATCCCTTTCTCACATAGCAATCGGATATAGTGATTTTTCTCATAACATCAATTAACAACCCAACTGCATGATCAGCAACATCAGTAGAGTAGATCTGTCCTGCATTCGCCACATGTACTCCTCTTCTCCTACACTCCTCCAAGTCAATATGATTCACCCCAGCATTCGCAGAGACCACACACCTCACTGAGGGGTATTGTTCTAGGAGAACCGAGTCCACGCAATATAGCGCACTGTAGTCGAGCATGGCACAGGCTGACGCTGAGAGAGGAGATGAAGTTGGGATGAGATGGAATTTGGTAGAGAAAGCGGCAGAGAAGTCGGCAGAGGGTTCACTAAGGAAAACAACCAAGGGAAGATCTGGCGGTACAGATTCCTCGATTGGTTCCATGGTAGGTTATCTTTTCGACAGTAGTTGTAGGTAGGTTTGTAGCACTCAATGTAACTGAGTTGATGCAATTTCGATTTCCTGAAGCATGTTCAGATATATTACCGCTGTGGCAGGTTTCTGACAAGTTTCAACCCACTTCAACTGAACTGAAGCATGACAGAACTACAGAAGCGTAGGCTGATCTCACGTGGCACCAAAACTTTTATGCTCGTAAAAATTCTTAAAGTAACTAAAAAGTAAAAAAAACTTACCTTTGATCCAAGCGGGTAGTCACCCCGTGAAACCCACAACCCGTTTCGCAAGTACCGATCCGACATCGTTATCCTCCTGAAAGCATCAATTAACAAACCCACCGCATAATCAGCCACATCCTTTGAATATGTCTCCCCCACATTCGCCACTAGCACACCTCTTCTCCGACACTCTTCCAAGTTTATTGTGTTCACTCCTGCACTCGTCGTCACAACGCACCTCAAGGAGGGGTATTGGTCCAGAAGAGTCGAGTCCACCCGATTTACAGAGCCTGAAATGAGCACAGCACGAGTGGAGGTGGAGAGTGGGGACGAAGGTGGGATAATAGTGAATTTGGCAGAGAGAGCCGACGACCAAGCGTCAGAGAGCGAAAGGAGGACAAGGACTGGCGGCCGATCCAACGGTGGACTTCCGTCGGAGGAGATAGTGGTTGAGCCGGAGCCGGAGGCGGTCAGAGAGAGAGAAAAGTTCATGTTTTCTTTTCTAAGCGTTACCGGAGTCTTGCGAGTTCCCGTTTGCCAGGGAGAGGAGGTGAGGAGTTCGCGTCCCACACTCGGTCCACCTTAGTCTTTTATTATTAGACCCTCTTTTATTAGACACTCTTTTATTATTATTTTTTACTAATTTTGTATTGCATGTATAAAATTTTTGGACCAATTAGTCTGAGAGAGCAGCTTGAGTCCGATGGGTTTCGTGACTATCTGATCTGCTTCAAGATTCGTATGCACGAATTTTAAAACAAAAGTCAAAGTTGCGGATGCAAATTTTAAAGCAGATTGAACGGTCATCGAATCTATCGAACTTACTTTGAGTCCGATGAACATCGAACCGAAATTGACCTCTTAAGTGTTGGCATTGAGCATCACAAGAAACGGACAAGAAATAAAGCCTTAATAAAAATTTTCGGACTCAGAGGCGGAGCCAGACTTTCGGACTATGGGGGTCAAACGTGAATGGAGGTCAAGTATATAAAAATTTTCTATTACGAATGGGGGTCAATTTCACACTATCTACAATATTTTACTTTAATCTATATTAAAATAGAGTATAAAAAAAAAATCAAAATCAATGGGGGTCAATTGACCCCCATTCAATGTATGTGGCTCCGCCTCTGTCTGTGTTCATAAAAAATTATCACATTTTGGTTTTGTTTTTATGTGAATTAATAAGTTAAAAAATCAACATTTAGAAATTATCCACATTAGTACATTTTTACAAGTTCTTGATGACAACCAAAATAAAGTTGAAATATCATAATATTTTACACATGCATAGATAAAATTATGTAGATCATATCTAACGGTTTTATTTTGACTTTTATATTTTAAATTTTGAGTTATTAAAGTTTTTAAAAATAGAGCATGATGGAGACACATAAAATGGAGGCCTTTGAACCCTCCTCTTTGTTGTTACCACAAAAGAGTCAAATTGAATTAAAATCAGATATGAATTAGCGAGTTGTTTATATATGAGCTATCAATGATCATATAGAGTTGTAAATATTTTTTTTGTACAAATTATTGTATATAATATATATAGATTGAACTTATTCTAAAGTGTTCAACTCGGATTATCACTTATTTATGATTTCTAGTTATATTATTTTTTCTCATATGTCAAATAGTGTATATGAATTATACGACTTATCATAAGATTTATCTAATAATAACTCACACTCGTTTATTCTCGTACCAATTTATGATCCACATCAATTAAAGAATGAAATTTAATTTTTTTTATTTAAAACACGTAGTTATTTCATTAATTAGGACAAACAAGTTACACATAATTTCATACTAGTACATAAAATATTATAACTTAACCCCTTTAATGTAGATAAAGAAAAATAAAAAAAATAAAACAGAAACTCCAAAAATAAAAAAATAAAGCAGAATTAGGAGTTTCTGCGCTCAAATAGGTAGAAAGTTGTGGCCTACGGGCACGAATCAAGCAAAAGAAACCAAAATGAATTGGACCGCCCGACACTCGGGCCCCACTCACTCAAATCAAATAATAATGATCGAGTACAATTTCAGAGTAATACATCTTTTATGATGCTTTATAACAAATCACATTATCTCATAACTAGATTATAACGAAGACGAGAAAAGATTATTTATTCAATTCTAATGAAGACGAGAAAAGCTCATTTAACTTTTACTCTCTTATACAATAAAATCAATCAGCTATATATCACTGGTGTTAGCAATGGCTTACCTGCAAAAAAAGCTTCAAAATTTGCAATACAAATTTGGATAACATCTGACAAGGCCTCAGGAGTAAACACAGCCTGGTGTGGCGTTAGCACAACGTTCTCCATTTCGAACATCTCCTTCGGCACGTTAGGTTCGTTCTCATACACATCAAGCCCAACCCCTTTAATCTCTCCTTGTACCAATGATCGGACCAACTCAGGCTCATCAATATGGGCCCCACGCCCTATATTTATGATAATACCTTCCTTGCCGAGGGCTTGCAGAACTTGCTTGTTTATGATGTGGTGACTTTCTTTGGTTAGCGAGCACGACACAACTAAGACATCAGATTCAGTGGCCAGGTCAATGATATTGGGAATATACCTGTAATTGGCAGTTGGCTTTGGTTTTCTTGACAAATACGATATTTTGCATCCAAATGCCTCGAGTCTCTTGGCAATCGCAGACCCAATGCTGCCCAGTCCGACAATGCCAACACTTTTACCTCCAAGCTGGAAAGTTAAAAGAACAACTTATACAATCATGCATTTCAACCTTTCAGGCAAGCTTTTATAGACATATGCAAATATCCAATCAGAACAAGCCGGCTTTCTCAATAAAAGAAAAATTCGAGGTAAAACTCAATTCAACCAATTCACAGTTTTGACTAAAATTGCTATTCAAAGAAAAATCAATTGTTTTTCTGAAAGGTGGTGTTTGGTTGTGGACTAAAGTTAAGGTGGCCTAAGTTGTTATTCCATGTTAGGCCGGCCTAAATTATTCGTGTTTGGTTGAGGTCTAAAGTTAAACCATGGCTTAAGTTATTCCTTGTTTGGTTAGAGTTGGTGGAGGACTAAAGTTTTGGAAGCCTAAGTTAGTTAATTATTAATCATAGGATACTAATTATATAATATTAATATATTAATAATAACTATAATGTATTATAATATTATTATAATAATTATTTAATATATTAACAATATAAGATATTAATTATATAATTATATATTAATAATAATTATTTACTATATTAACAATATAAGATAATAATTATATAATTATATATTAATAATAAGATACTAATTATATATATTAATATATTAAAAATAACTATAATATTATAATAATAATTATAATAATTATTTAATATATTAAAAATATAACATATTAATTATATAATTATATATTAATAATAATATTGATAAAAGATACTAATTATATAATATTAATATATTAATAATAAATATAATATATTATAATATTATTATAATAATTATTTAATATAATAAAAATATAAGATATTAATTATATAATTATATATTAATAATTATTATTAGTAATAAGATACTAATTATATAATATTAATATATTAATAGTAACAATAATATATATAATATTATTATAATAATTATTTAATATATTAAAAATATACATATTAATTATATAATATATATTAATAATAATTATTGATAAAAAGATACTAATTATATAATATTAATATATTAATAATAATATAATATATTATAATATTATTATAATAATTATTTAATATAATAAATAAATATAAGATATTAATTATATAATTATTTATTAATAATATATGATTAAAAGAT